>ML331893.1:0-84502 GCA_005239505.1 Nicotiana paniculata
CCCCCCACCATCACGAATTTGCTAGTCATTTATTTAAAAATAGCATAATACTTATAATCTCCAAATAATCTTTTTTCTTGGACTAATGTCAATTACCTTACGACAATTCAACCTACTATTCTACAGGGTGCAACATTGTCGTAATTTAATAATGTGAAGCGTAGCATAATCATAATATAATACTGCGGGACGTAATATTGTGGGCCGTAATATTACCCCCCCCCCCCCCNCCCCGTTGGAACATTCATCATCGAATGTTGACTAATGGTCTTATCATTCTCATAACCCATAAGTCTTTCTAATACTTCAATACTCGTCTTTCCGTCTAGGTGGTTGTTCTGTGAATGAATCCCAAAGTCCAGGGCATTCCCCCCTTTAAGCCTCTTTCTCACACCACGACTTGTAGTTCGAATTCTTCTAATCTCGTAACAGTTTCTACCTTCTATCATGCAGCCTTTACGACTCTAACTTTGTTTGTGCGTCTGACTCTTCTTTTCTCTTCCAGCTTTTAGCCAATTTCTATGCTTCACTTTGTGAACATATACAAAATTATGTCAAGTTGTCGCTCTGGGTGTCATTAAATTTACTACATCTAAGTAGGCCATATTATACCAAAATTCTTACTTCGATTTATCGTTATCGAGGTCTGCTACCGAACTCTAGGTTACTCTCGTTGCTTATCGTATATTCATAAGCTAAATCCTTTAACACTTCTTCATTAATATTCATCTTAAGACTGATGGCCCATTCTCATTTCGTATTTCGTAATAATCATCCATTGATAACTTGAAATTTCTTACGTATACATTGGCACTAGGGCTTATATTGCTTGCATCATGGAATATTTGAAGTGATTTTTTCTGATCCACCTAGGTGATAAAATATAATATTTCCATCCGTATTTCATAGCATCCCAAAGTGAATCACCTTACGGGGCTATTTTAATCCTCTCCAATTCATGAAATCCTTTTTTTTTTTTTCCGTCAAACCATTACTCAATTAAAGGCCCAAACGTCGTCCTTTATCTATCATAATCACACCCCCGTTCTACAATATTCCATATCTTCAAAATTCTATTAGTCTTAGACTTCTTTGAGTTCATTCAGGCTATAGTGAGCTTTGTATAACTTAGAGAAACCGTTTGCTATTTCGCTTCACCATACAATAGCTTGCGACCTGCACATATATATTTATATTACTCGCAACCTTTCAACTTGGTTGCATCATAGATTTCCTTATGTCTTTCTGGAATATCAACAAGACATCGCATCGTTCCTAATTCTCCTTTATTCTCTTAATAAGACTTCACGATACCTAGACCATAGGCTGGAGGATATGCTACTGACAATGCCGCTATTATTCCTATATATTGAATCCCCGCACTTCTAGCCTTCTATTCGAAGGACTATTTACAACCTTCTATATTTGAGTATCTCGTACCTTGTCCACCTTTACATTACTTATCTTATAGTCTTACATCATATCCTTTATCTCCTTCATGATCTCCCTTTCACATAGGTATAATGACATCCACAACTTGAAGCTCTCTTATAATACTTGCACTTCTATTGCAAAGACAATCTGGTGGAAGATCCATAGTGGTACTCTTCTAATTGGCTTTATCATATAGTTGTTATAAAATGTGGCTACTGTATTATTTCTCTTGTACCTCTAATATTAAGAGTGACTACAATGTTGTCAATCGTGATGTTTGTAACTTTCTGGGTCCAATTAGTATACTCCTAATTTACTTAGCTGATGTAATTCTTTAGTTTCCTCTTTCTTCTGATTAGACTTTATGTAGGCTCAAGCTATCTTCCGATCTGTGGCTCATGGAATTTAGTTATTATTTATCCTTTCATGGAATGCTATGGAAACTCGTGATATAGTCTTGTAATAATTCAATCCTTTGTTTATGACCTGGACCCAATTCCTTCGTTTAGCGTATACCGGAGTCCTCCACGGCTGTATATGCTGCATGCATAAAACTCCAAACTCTTAAGTGAGTTCATAACTTAACTAACCCTGGATCATGAATCGAATAATTCTTTTCCATCTCGGCTTTTTTCAAACGTAAGAAATTAGTTTTCCTGGTCTTTCTACTCCCTTCTTGCGTGAATACTTAGCTTATCTTGGTGCCCATACATATTGGAGTTCTATAAAACTCATATGATCTTGAATATCACTTCTGATTTTTACTTCTCATTCATTAGCCACAGTAGGTGTCATTTTCTTATGGAGTGCATACAATGTTGTTGTGAGACTGTTGTTATAAGACAATTTCCTCCTCAGGTTACCCAGCTTAGTTTGAAGCCTTCTTTCTTATTTCCTCAGCTAGTCTTTCGTTGTAGTACTTAGGGATAACCCTTAACTCGTGTAAAGTTGTGAGCTTATTACGGACCTTTAGATGTCCTTCCTTGCCTATAATTATCCGTCTTACTTCCTTGCTCTTTTGCTTGTAGGGTTGCTTAAACTAATATTTTGACTGTCTTCCCAGTGGCTTTCTATTTTTTTCAGTAACACTCATACGGTATCTTTTTAAATTCCCCAACTCCTATATAGATATTTTTCAAGGATCACGATGTCATAACTGTGAGGTTGAATTCCCCTTATTGGGATTCCCTATGTTTATCTTGCACGATCTATTGATTTGTTTGTATTCTCTTGTCTAGCCATAACTAGGCTCTTTTTTAATCAACTACTAATTGCTTCTTGGTCCATTCCTATATCAATATTCCGCGTAATCTTTCTTGGGTCATTTCCTTTGTCTTGACTTACCTCTCGCACTGGCTTCTTATTAATCAATAATATCTCGACATGAATCCTTACTTGCTCTCTCTGACGCCGTGTTTGCATAATGCTATAGTATCATAGTATATCTGTAGGCTTCGAATAAGTGCAATCTCATCCCTTTTCGTTTTATCGCATTTTTCCTTTACCATTCCATAATTATTTGAACCACATAATTCTTGCGTAATGTCACATCACTCCATATTCCCCTCTTCAGGGTAGTACTAAGAGTTGGAGCTATAACAATTTTCTTATAGATATTCTACCTCCTCATTTTTGGCGTCCTTTCAGATCATCGATGACCCTTACTCTCCTTGTGTTAATCCTTGTGTACTAAGGATAACGAAACTCCTTACTCGCAAGGTGACAATTACTATAACTGGCACGTACATTCTCTTAAGCTTAATTTTGCTCACAATGATTACTTTAGGGAAGCGTCTTCCTGAATGACCATTCTCAGAATTTCAAATGATTCTTCTTCTGTTGTCCATTCTATAATTGTCGGTATGAAATCTCAAATTCTCATGATGTTGACCATTATAAAATCACCAAATCCCTAATTCATGTTTCCTTCATGTTGTTCAACCCATACTGATCTCTATTATTCTGGGGTCTAGCTTTTCCTATTGGTAATCACGTTAGAGTCACAAACTTACTTCTTGAAATGAGGACATGACTTCATGGCCTATACTCTTTTGTTTTCATGAGGCCTATCACCTCTCATCTCTTCCTTCAGCTGACTATTGACCCGGTAATATCGTCATCTTTTTGATCTACCATTGTCATCCATATATCGCATCTTACTCATAATTCTTCCTTATCTCTCTTCTCATTACTCTGCTAATATTTCTGCCTATCCCATTCTTGTGAAAACTTCAGCAACACATTCTTTTGCTTTTTGCTCCCCTTGCTTTATCCATCGGCTCTTAGGGTTGCTCAACGTCCTTGCTCTACTAGGGACGAGAGTCACACTAAGATAATATTTATCCCTTCCAGCCTTTCAGTGCCTATCTTCTGAAATTTACTTATTTTTTATTTTTTTATCATGCTAGTATTCACATCTAATTGTAATATTCTAGAATGCAACATCTAGGTGTCTCACAAAAATATGTATTAGCACATTTGTAATACCCTTCTCAAATGTCAACTAACACTAACAATACATTCACCATTTTGGGTTACTCTAACTTCAACCGGATACTGATGTTTCGTCTTTTCTTAAACTACACCTATTATCCCCCATAGGGAGTAATTGAGATGGGTACGGCCAATTATACATACCTCTGTTACTGTTGAATATAACTCAAAAAGCTTATATTCCTCTACCTGAATTATAAACACCATTAACCTTCATTAACTGAGCGTCTCGTACTCTTCTTCATTTTACTTCTTTTATTTGTTGAAACTTGTATTTATCTTCTGAATCTCTAGTTGTCTTTCACCATTAAGGTGGATAGGTATTCTTGCTTCAAGACTCGTTATCAAGAGGCTTACACCTTTCAGTACACGCATGATCTGCTGAAGACCTCATATTTACTTATCATAAGCACGATGCAAAGTCGAGCTCCTCTGACTCAACTCTTCTATAGCCATGTCTTTTACCAACCATCTTTCTGGATGTAGGTATCATCTTATTATGAATAAAATAGAAGTTAGGAACTTGAATTCTTTCAACTGAGCTCTATCACACGATCTAGCATAAGAAGAAAAAGTGACAGTCTTAAATATCCTGTAGCCTCCTGCTTTACGACACACCCATAAAAAAGACTCTAGTATACACGGCTTGTAGACTCCCTAGGATAAAATCGCTCTGATACCACTTTTGTCACGCTCTGAACCTGGAGGGCGAGACCAGCACCTAGTTCCTCACCTATCCTTGCATACTAACTTGCAACTAAGGGACTCTGAACATATGATGTCATACGTTGGCCATGGACCACATTGCAAGACAACTGAGAATGCTGACCAAATGTCGATATAAAACTGGGCCGAGAATGCCATCATAATTATTACAGCTGACAAACCAACATAATGTACATACTGCACTAACTGACAGGATATGTCTATAAGACTCTACTAACGGATATACTGTGATCGAAACAGCTCCCCCGACCTACTCATAACATATATACATATATATATATATATATATACAAGATGTACGTAAGGATCTAGATCTGGCAACTCCGAAAGGCATGCAGCTAACCGATCAAATTGAACTCGGGCAACACTTAATGAGGAGGCCAACCCGTCTAGCTGTATGAACCTGCACACATGAAATGCAGACCCCCAGAAAAGGGACGTTAGTACGAAATAATGTACCTAGTAAGTAAGGTAATAAACTGAAAGTTGAAAATGAACTGATAATATAATAATTGTAAGTAGATAGAAGTCAAAGATAATTTGAAGATATTCTTACCTGTTGATATTTACTCAACTCTCTCAATATAGTACGTAAAATAGTTGTCGGCCCTATAAGGCTCGCTATATATATATAAATTCTCTGAGTTAGTAGGCTCGCTCATAGGACCTCAGCCATGCTAGGCTTTGTATCTCGACCGACTGGGCTCGCTCATAGGCGCTCGACCACAATTGGCTTGGTATATAAATTACCATCTGATCAAAGGTTTCCCAATAGGGGCCTGCCCATCGATTATAGCTCGATGGCAAGGAAAATAATTTAATACTATATATATAACTCTCTTCTATCTTTAATGGAAGAAGGAAATACTCAATTTAATATGAAGTTCCAATAAGGAGAATATCGTAACTTACAAAACTAGAAAAATATACGTATATTCCGAGATATGAATTTTTCTTTATGCTTCGTTATCAAACTCGTGTAATTGCGAGATCATGCCAAAATGAAAGAAGGAATTAGCCTTAACATACCTTAGTCGATTCTCTTGACATTCAACACACGTTAATTGCGACGGAACACGAAACAAGTCGTATGAAAGGCTCGAAGCAACAACATTGCTATGCAAAGATAATGTTGGCTGAAACTTTATCTTAAAGAACTAACAATAGCGCTTTTGTGCAAGCAAGTCTTGTGGGAGCTTTTGCAAAGATAATGTTGGCTGAACGTTATTTTAAGGAATGAGAAGACACTTTTTGTGCTAGCAAATCTTGTGGAAGCTCTTATTGGAAAGAACCGTACTTCCATTTCTTTCAAAGTTTAAGAGACCAAAATGAATTAAATGGTCACAACACCTTTATGTGTTTTAATGGTGTGGCTCACGTTAGTTGCCACTTTGCAATTTAATTCATGAGTAATTTACTTTGAATACGGGCTGTCACATTATACTATTTAATAATTATCCAATATATCTCCAATTAATTAGGTAATGTCCCGTTACTTAGTAATTAACCAATTACCCTCATAATTAAGAATTATCTCAACTTACTTAAAATACTAGTCGGTTCTTAACATACCTTGTACACCTTACTACCATGGGCATGTAGTACCTTGTATGACACTAGTCCATAAATATCTAGTATTAACACTCGGCCTGTATTTTATCCCGATATGCTAAACTTGGACGAAAAATTCATTTTCTTTGACTTGTTCCCCCCCTCACCATCACGAATTTCCTCATCATTTGTTTAAAAATAGCATAATCCTTATGATCTCCAAATAATCTTTTTCCTTGGACTAATGTCAATTACCTTATGAAAATTGAATGTACTATACTACAGGGTGCATCATCGTCATAATTTAATACTGCGGAGCATAGCATCATCGTAATATAATACTGCGGGACGTAATATCGACGTAATATTGCAAGGCATAATAAAATATTTACCCTACAACAGTATAGAATTTAAGTGTGGTAAAAAATTAGTTGTTCACAGAGATTGAGTTAACAAATGTGATGAGTCGCATGAAAGAATATGAAATATGAACCCTACAATGTACCAAATGAATTTGTAAAGGTAAGATTTTACGAATCTCGAAAGCCTTTTACTAGTATGTCGCGACAAATGTGTAAATCTAAGAGTATTTATGAGTTTCCTTAAAGCTAATGAGTAGGGATTACGAGTTTCCGAATACGAAATGAGAGTTACCAAAAGTACCAGAAGAAGTTATATGTTATAGACACGAGCACCTAGCCTGTAAGATATTGACTGTTGCATGATGTTGTAATGTTACTTGTGCAAAAGTATGTTCCCTATGGACTGTCTATGAACGCATAGGGCGATGATGAATGTTAACATATGGATGGTATATGAAACATATAGGTAAGATAAAGGTTGGCTATGGACGGTCCCATGTATACGTATAGTCCGACCTGAATATTTTGAGTCGTACAGGTGATCTTCTTCGCTACGCGTAGGTGCCACCAAAGAGTAATGTTGTAGTGTGACTTACAAGTGGTACCTTGCTACGTGTAAGAGCAACATTGTATTAAGTAACAACAATGATGAAAAAAGAGATCACTCATAAACAAATGATAGATATAGTTCAGAATCTTATGATAGGTTGAGTTTTTTCAATCAGATTAAATGACCAAGTGGTCAAAGTGATAGCGATCTATTAAGTCGATCTACAATATGTGATAATCTCACTCTTATTCTTATCATTCAGCAGACTATTTTTGTATTCATTAATGCTTTTCAGTTTTCAGAATTTATTCATATGTATTGCTTTCTGCCTTACATACTTGGTACATCTCATTCTACTAATGTGCCATTGCTTGGGCACTGCACTTTATGCCTGCAAGTGTAAGTAATCAGTTTGACGAGCCCTCAAAGAAGACAGTATTGATATTCAACCGGAATTCAGTAAGATTCCATCTCTTCCAGAATATGGCAGAGTCTAGAGGTCATGATATCAAATTTTGTTATAGACATACGGGTAGGCCGAGGCCCTGTCCTGATGTTATTTTGATGTTAGATATTCTTAGAGAGTTTATAGACACAAGTTCAGTATAAATAGTATGTTAGTGGCCTTGTCGGCCCTCATTTATGTTTTCTTTTTAGGTTGTCCATTATTGATACTCATAGTGGCCTCCTCGGCCAGAACATGTATTGATGTTTTGAGTATGATTGCTAGCTGAAATAATGCTCGGCCTCCTATGATATATTACGAGTTGTGACCATGATGGCCTATATATGTTCTGGTTACGTCTAGCATTAAGTAGTTGCAAAGTGCCAACAACGCCTCACCTAGGTTGGAGTGTGACAAATTGGTATCAAAGCAGGTTTTTCCTAGGGAGTCTACAAAGCGATGTTTAGTAGAGTCTTGTTTATGGTTGTGTTGTGCACCGCATTTATAAATAGGAAGCTATAAGGCATTTAGGATTGATTACCCATCTTTCTTATTCAGATCGTCTAGTATAGAGCTGAGTTATAAGGAATCAATGTCTAACTCATATTTTATATGTTGTACAGAGATGCCTAATACGAGAATTTCTACAACTAGTCAGAAAGGTAAAGTTGTTGAGGGGGGAGGCATTAGTAGACCGTCGCCGATTTATGTAGATCTGTCAGAGGTTCGAGTTGAGGCACCTTCCCGAGTATCCCCTACTACACTAGCACTAGAGGAGCTTCATAGAGCACCAGTACCGCCACAAGTACGTACCTATCAGGATCTTAGGAGTGTTGTACACCTTTTGACCCAGTTAGTATCTACACAATGATAGACTAGAGTTCTAGCTAACGTGGGACCTTCCAAGGGACTCGCAAGTTTGAGTGTCTGCGAGCTTATTGCTTTGAGCACTCTAGAGTTCATAGGGAAAAATCAATATGAGGATCCCCAAGATTTCATTGACCAGCTTTACAGGATCTTTCGAGTTATGTATGCTTCCGAGACAAAGGCGGTAGAGTTAGCATCTTTTAGGCCGCTAGATATAGTTGTGTATTTGTATGATTCATGGGAATTATCTAGAGGACAGGATGCGAAACCAACAAAGTAGGGAGGATTCTCTACAGCCTTTTTTCGAATATTTATTTTGGGTTTTTATAACCCAACCCATTTTCACAAAACACTATTAGGGGTCATTTTAGAAAGATAAAACTACACTTTAGAGAGAGAGAAAGGTGTCCTAGAGTGAGGAGAGGAATTATAAGCCGTTGTCATAATTCTTTGTTCAAATCTTTGAATATTAACAAGGAAAGCACACTAGGTCTTCATACTAGAGGTGAGATTCTACACCCTAACTCTTAATTTTGAAATTTAGCGAGAAATGGGCAATTACTAAGATAATTCATGGGCAAAAGAGTTGTTTATTTTGCATGCATATTTTATCGTGGGATGTAAGGAGATTGTTGTGCTAAAAATGGTAAAGAATGGGTTGTGGGATCATTGAATCCTCCATAAAAAGACCTTGAAAGCTTAGTGTACATCGAGTGTTTGATAAATTTTCAAATGAGCTTGAACCACGATCATCTATCTAATTTTTGGTTCAAGTTTCCATATTTCTAAAATATATCGAAGTTACTAAGAGTTCAGAACATTTATAGTTAATGAAGCTTAAGTGAGGTATGTTGGCTCAACTCTTCTCTTGAAAATTTAACCTCGCAATATCATGTATGTCCTGAGTTTCTTATTGTGAACCGATTACCCGGATAAGCTGATGTCAAAAAGGCATCTATAATCAATATGTAATTCAAATGCTCTTAACATGTTGTATTACTATATGAGAATGTGTTCAAAGTAGGGGTTGCATATCTAATGCCTTGAGTTCAAGTTGTGTTTCAAATGAAAGCTAATGAAAGATTGTGTAAGAAATCGTAATGTGCCTAAAACTCCAATTTTCTCAAATGTGTTCTTAAATGTCTTTAATATAAATGCCTTCTTGTTTGAAAGTCCATGATAATGGTTGAAAGTAAAAATGTGTGCATGAAATACGAAACATGAAAAATGAATCACGTAAAGAAAAATGTGAAATATGAAACAGGACAAGTGTGCTAAGAGAAATAATATAATTGTGACCATTAGTGCCAATGAAATGAAGAGATGTGCAAGAAATATGAAACGTGATGATTGATAGAAAATGGTGATGTCTCACATGAGACGGCCTAGATGATGGGTTCGTGGTCGGACACCATGTCGCACACATGGTGCTCACTATGTTACAAATTGTAATTGAAATTATGATTTTGTTAACATCTCTCATGAGACGGCCTAGCCGATCGAGTCGTAGTCGGATGACATGCCGCACACATAGTGCTGACTGTGTTGAAATCATAATCAAAATTTTGAATATTGGTAATATCGGTACCAAAGATTTCCCAACTTAAAATTTGGAAAGTAATTGAAAACTTATCCTATCTCTAATTTGATATTTGGTAATTGTTTGAGGCTTTGACTGACATTATGATTGTCCTTACTTTCATTATTTATCATTTATTTGAGAGGGTGTTTAGTTATATATACTAGCACTATTCGATAGTACTAACGTCCCTTTTGCCGGAGGCGCTGCTGTAATGACCCGGCCGGTCGTTCCGTGAGATTCACCCCGTTTTCCCCTATTTATGCATTTGTTATATGTATCGCCATCCTATTTTTGATGTGTTGGATCAGTTGGTTTTGATCCGGAGTGGTTAGGGTGAGAGTTTATGCATTTAGCCTTTTAAAGTAGCATAATAGTTGAGAAAGTCAATTGAGAGTTGACTTATTTTATAAACGAACTCGGAATGCGATTTTTATGGCTCTGTTAGCTTCGTTAGTTGATTTGGGACTTAGGAGTGTGTTCATAATATCTTTGTGATGTCCAGTGTAGAATTAGGCTTGAATTGGCGAAAGTTAGTTTTTGGCGATTTTCGGTCGGCAGTGGAAAATAGGATATCGGGGTCGGAATGGAATTCCGGAAGTTGGAACAGGTTCGTAATGTCGTTTTAGATATGTCTGCAAAATTTCAGATCAATCAGAGGTGTTTAGGTTGGTTTCGGCGTAGTTGGCGAAATTTGGAAGTTTCAAAGTTCTTAGGCTTGAATTTGATGTAAATTTGGTGTTTTCGTGTTATTTTTTGTGTTTCGAAGGATCAACAAAGTTGGAATGCTATGGAATGTGTTGGTATGATTGGTTGGGGCCCCGAGGGGCTCGAGATTAATTTCGGATGGTTGACGGGAATTTTGGCTGAGTAGGGAGTGGTCCGCAGGTGCGAGGAGGTTTTCGCACCTGCAATGTCGCAGGCACGGAAGGAGCATCGCACGTGCGAAGCCGCAGGTGTGGAGAAAAGGCCGCAGGCGCGGGATTAGCCCGTTAAGTGAGTTTTCGCAGGTGCGCACCTGGGACCGCAGGTGCGGCCAATTGCTCGCAGAAGCGGAAATGACTAGGCAGAACTAGTATAAGAAGGACCCTCTGCAAAATTTCTTATTTTTCATCAATTTGCATGCGGGAGGAGTCCTTTGAAGGTGATTTAGAGAGGTAAATTCAAGATTCTTCAGCAAAGGTAAGTTCTTTAGTTGCTAATATCGTTTCTATGCTATTTTGTTCGGATTAGGCTTGAAAATTTAAGGGTTTGAGTAGGAAAAGGTTGGGAAGAAGGGGGTGGAGAATTGGAAATTCTTTTGAGGTTTTGGATAGGCAATTATGATATGATTTTGATGATTTTGGTATGAGTAGATTTGTGAGAGGATGAGTTTTTTAATGATGTAAAAATTATCGAACTTCAAGACGTGGGCCCGAGGCTCGGGTTTGGCCGAATTTTGATATTTTTGATTAAATTGATAATTTTCGATTGGGTTGTGTTCCTTGAGTATATATTGATGATGTTAAGATTATTTTTTGCTAGATTCGGTGCAATCGGGAGCCAATTCGAAGGGCAAGAGCATTGCGGACTAGTGTTGTGGCCCGGTAGAGGTAAGTAGTGGTTATAAATCTTGTACTGAGGGTATGGAACCCCGGAATACATATTTTCCCACTGATTTTAGAAATGTGCACATGTTGGATGACGAACATGTGGCATGTGCTGATTTTGGATTGGACTAGGTCCTCTCCGCAGTGACTAATGAGTTTCATATTTACTCAAAACCTTATGTTAAATTATGTTCTAAAGATTTGAGAAATATTTGGGCTATAAGACGTGTTTGGGGCCTCGTGCCGATCTATCTAGACCTTTTGAGGGCTTTTTACTGCTGTTTACCTTACTATTTGTTGATTATGTTACTCAACATCATTGTGCATACTGCTTTTCGAAACTAAGCCTGATTTACACTACATGAGCATTAAAATGATGTTTTTAGGTCGAGTACCCTGTTTTACTAATTCGCCCGAGCAACTTTTCGAGTGGTTCCACCGAGTATGGCCGAGGGCCAAGAGTGATGGTGAGGTGCTGAGCGATATTAGCGCTTGGGATGAAGGAGTCCCTCCGGAGTCTTTACATACCCCCAGTGAGCGCAACGAGTGCAAGTGACGAGTGACTGGGAGGCTTAGGTGACTGTGAGGTGCTGAGGGATTGTTAGGCATGCCCGAGGGGCTGATTATGATACATGTTTTTGCCCGAGGGGCTACTTATGATTTTACTACATTCATTTTCATACCAAATCCTTTGTTTTAAAGTTGTTCAAAATGTGCATTCTTTAAAGGACTTTTTATGAAGTTTATTTTTAAGACATGATGGTTTTGTATATCTATGTTATACTATTGGAAAGTAAGGTTGTGTATATTATGACTTGATGGCATTGATTTTATGTGATTCCTTGCTACTTAGACTTGATTTATTTTCATTACTACTGAGTTGGCGTACTCACATTACTCCCTACACCTCTGTGTGCAGATTCAGGAGTAGATATCGAACATTAGCCTTTATTTCGCAGCGGAGCCGGATCGTGGGATATAGAGGTAGCTGTTCAGCGTTTGCACTATCTCTGTTTTCCCTCCCTATTTATTTAGCTTTAATCCGGAGTTTTGTATTATAATAGTTTGTTCTGGCTTCTTTCACTAGATGCCCATGCCATGTTGGCTCTGCGTTTTGGGGATGGCAGTATTGTATAATATCAGCCTATTATGTTAAGAAATTTTTGTATATTTATATGAAATGCTTGAAACTTAAATGGGATTTTAAAAATTAAACTGCGAACATGCGGTAGTCGGCTAGCCTAGTTCCACGATAGGCGCCATCACGACCGGTTAGTATTATCGTGACAGTTTGGTATCACAGCCCTAGGTTACATAGGGCTCAACGGTCATGAGCAGGTTTAGTAGAGTCTTTTGGGTCGGTATGGAGACGTCTGTACTTATCTTCGAGAGGCTGCCGAACTTTTATGAAACATTTCTATCTTTCTTGAACTCTTTCGTGCTGACCTATTCATTCTTGAAATCTGAGCTTACGTGGTTTCATTCTCTCACATATGGTAAGGACACGTCATACCGACCAGAGTGACCAGTCACCGGCTAGACCAGCGAGACGTCGAAGCCACGGTCGAGGTCGTGGTAGAGGTAAGGAGTGAGCTCACGCAGAAGCCGGGGCAGTACCCCAGGATTCCCCTATCGATCATGATCAGGTTCCCGCCAATGGTGTCCTAGCGGGACAAGCTCAGGCACCAGCATTGCCTATGGTTATTATGTGTCTTCAGGAGACCCTGTCTTAGATATTGACAGTATGAACCGGTTTGGCTCAGGACGTTGCCATGTCTTCTACTGCCACCGCAACTCAGGCCGGGGAAGGCATTTAGACTCCAACTACCCGGGCACCTGAGCAGGATGCACAGGGTATTCAAGCACTGGGAGCAAACCCAGCTCAGCCAGCTGCTCTGGTTTAGGATTATATGGTCCCTACAATGACTGAGGACGAGCACCGCATGTTGGAGAGATTCAGCAGACTTCAGCCTCTGACTTTCAGCGGTTCAGAGGGCGAGGATGCCCAGGGATTTCTAGGTAGGTTCCAGAGGATACTGCGCACCGTGTGTATTCTAGAGACCAGTGGGGTCTCGTTCGTTACATTTTAGTTTGCGGGTGCTGCCTTTACCTGGTAGGAGTCATTCGAGAGGCGTAGACCGGCTGGTTCAACACCTCTTACCTGGCAGCAGTTCTCCACGATCTTTTTGGAGAAGTATGTTCCTCATTCCCACAGAGAGGAGCAGCAAAGGCAGTTTGAGCAGCTACTCCAGGGAGAGTTATCAGTCACTCAGTACGAGATGAGATTTACCGAGTTGGCTAGGCATGCTTCTCAGATTATCCCGACTGATAGGGAGAGGATGATGAGGTTTGTATATGGACTTTCTTATCAGCTTCAGTTGTTTATGACTCGGGAGAGAGTATCGGGTGCTTCATTTGAGCAGGTTGTTGACATAGCTCGAGATATTGAGTTTGTTCGCTGCCAGGAGTAGAAGGACGGGGAGGCCAAGAGGCCTCGTGGTTCGGGCAGTTCCAGTGGTGCTCTCTTCAGGGGACAGTTTCAGCAGGGTACGGGTCGTTCATTCAGGCCTCCTCATTCAGGCCGCCCAACATATAGTGGTGCATCTTCAGGGCAGGGTCCCCGTGGTTCTCAGTCAGGATGTACTTCATTTGGTGCCCTCCCAGCTCAGAGTGCAGCTCGAGCATCTCCAGTTCAGGGTTCATCTATACAGGAGTCTTCCAGTGGCCGTACAGGTGCTAAGGATTTCAATCAGTCCCCGCCTCCAACTCCAGGGAGTTGTTTTGAGAGTTTGGGCACGGGTAGAGGCAGTTTCCCCGCCGTTCCGGTGGATCTTCTCAGCAGAGGGGCCAGTCCTCGACTTCAGATCCAATAACTTCACCACCCGCCTAGGAAGCTAGGGGAGGTGGTCAATCAGTTAGAGGCCGCCCTAGAGGGGGAGGTAAGGCTCGCATGTATGCATTTCCATCCAGGCCGGAAGCTATGTCCTCAGATGACGTGATCGTAGGTATTGTTTCAGTCTGTTGCCATGATGCCTTGGCTTTATTTGACCCTGGTTCCACATATTCCTATGTTTCTTGATATTTTGCTAGTTTTCTAGATATGCCTCGTGTGTCTCTAGTCACCTCTGTTCATGTGTCGACTTCGATCGTAGATACTGTTGTTGTGGACCGTGTTTATCGGTCGTGCATTATATCTACTGGGGGTCTGGAGACCCGAGTGGACCTACTGTAACTTAGCATGGTCGATTTTGACGTGATATTGGGCAAGGATTGGTTATCTCCATGCCATGTTTTTCTTGATTGTCCCGCTAAGACCGCGACCTTAGCTATGCTGGGGGTGTCAGAGGGTTGAGTGGAGAGGTTCTCCCGAGTATATGCCTAGTAGGATGATTTCTTACCTGAAGGCTTAGCGCATGGTTGAGAAAGGGTGTTTATCTTATTTGGACTTTGTGAGGGATGTTGGTGGTGAGACTCCTGCTGTTGATTTAGCTCCTGTGGTCCGTGACTTTTCGGATGTGTTTCCTGTAGACCTGCCAGGGATGTTGATTTTGGTATTGACTTGGTGCCAGGCACTCAACCTATTTATATTCCACCATATCGTATGGCACCAGCAGAGCTAAAGGAATTGAAGGAGCAGCTTCAGGAGCACCTGGATAAAGGTTTCATTCGGCCTAGTTTGTCACCTTGGGGTGCACCGGTGTTGTTCGTAAAGAAGAAGGATGGGTCCATGCGTATGTGTATTGACTATCGAAAGTTGAATAGCGTTGCAGTGAAGAACTGGTATCCCTTGCCCCGCATTGATGATTTGTTTGACCAGCTTCAGGGAGCTAGAGTGTTTTGCAAGATTGATTTTAGATCGGGGTATCATCAGTTGATGATTCGGGATTCTGATATTCCAAAGACTACTTTCAGGAGCATATATAGTCATTATGAGTTCTTGGTTATGTCGCTTGGCCTGACCAATGCACCAGCTGCATTCATGCAATTGATGAACATCGTGTTTCAGCCTTGTCTTGATTCCTTCGTCATTGTGTTCATTGATGACGTCCTGGTTTATTCTCGTAGCCAAGAAGAGCATGCTCAGCATTTGAGAGTTGTGTTTTAGAGGTTGAGGGAGGAGAAGCTTTATGCGAAATTCTCCAAGTGTGAATTTTGGCTGGGTTCGGTAGCTTTCTTGGTGCACGTGGTGTCCCGTAAAGGGAATCAAGTTGATCCAAAGAAGATTGAGGGGATGCAGAGTTGGCCCAGATCGTCCTCAGCTACATAGATTAGGAGTTTCCTTGGTTTGGTAGGTTATTACCGTCGCTTTGTAGAGGGATTCTCTTCGATTGCTTTGCCTTTGACCAGATTGACCCAGAAGGTGCGCTGTTCAGATGGTCTGGTGAGTGTGAGGAGAGCTTTCAGAATCTCAAATCGGCACTTACTACAGCTCCATTACTCGTTTTACCTACTCGTTCGGGTTCTTGCACAGTTTATTGTGATGCTTCTAGAGTTGGCTTGGGAGCGGTATTGATGCAGGACAGTAGGGTGATTGCCTAGGCGCCCAGACAGTTGAAGGTGCACGATCTTGAGTTAGCTTCCATTGTTCATGCTTTGAAGGTTTCGCGACATTATTTGTGTGGAGCGTAGTGTGAGATTTCCACTGATCATCATAGTTTGCAGTATCTGTTGAGAAAGAAGGACATGAATTTGCATCAGAGGAGATGGTTAGAGCTCCTCAAGGATTATGACCTCACTATCTTATATCATTCGGGGAAGGCCAATGTAGTGGCCGATGCCTTGAGCCGTAGAGCAGAGAGTTTGGGGAGTTTAGATTAACTTCCAGTAGCAGAGTGGACATTAGCTCTTGATGTTCAGGCCTTAGCAGGTCATTTGGTGAGATTGGATCTATCAGAGCCCCCGCGGGTGTTGGCTAGTGTAGCCTCCAAGTCTTCTCCTTACGATCAAATTAGAGCATGCCAGTGTGATGATCCACATTTGTTTGTTCTTTAGGACAGGGTCCATCACGGTGATGTCAGGGATGTGGTTATTGGTGATGATGGGGTCATGAGGATCCAGGTCCGGATTTGCGTGCCCAATGTAGATGGACTTCAAGATTTGATTCTAGCAGAGGCTCATAGTTCGCTGTATTCCATCCATTCGAGTGCCGCGAAGATGTATCAAGATTTGAGGCAGCATTATTGGGGAGGAGAGTGAAGAAGGATGTTGTAGGGTTTTTGGCTCGGTGTCTCAACTGTCAGTAGGTCAACTATATGAACCAGAGACCTGGTGGATTGCTTTAGAGGTTTGATATTCCGCAGTGGAAGTGGGAGCATATCACCATGGACTTCGTAGTTGGACTCCCACGAACATCGAGGAAGTTTGATGCTATATGGGTTATTGTGGATCGACTGACCAAGTCCGCACACTTCATTCTTATTGGTACTACTTATTCTTCGAAGAGGTTAGCTGAGATTTACATCAGAGAGATTGTCAGATTCCATGGGGTTCCAGTTTCTATCATTTCCGACAGGGGCACTCAGTTCACATCTAAGTTTTGGGGAGCCGTGCAGAGAGAGTTGGGTACTCAGGTTGAGTTGAGCACAACGTTTCATCCTCATACCGGCGGGTAGTCGGAGCGCACCATTTAGATTTTGGAGGATATGTTGCGTGCTTGTGTGGTTGAATTTGGTAGTCCATGGGATCAGTGTCTGCCACTAGCGGATTTTGTATATAATAACATCTATCAGTCGAGTATTCAGATGGCCCCGTATGAGGCTTTATATGGTAGGAGGTGCAGATCTCTGGTTGGTTGGTTTGAAACAGGCAAGGCTAGGCTATTGGGCACAGACTTGGTTCAGGATGCTTTGAGTAAGGCAAGGTTGATTCAGGAGCGGCTTCGCATGGCGCAATCTAGGCAGAAGAGTTATGCAGACCAGAAGGCCCGAGATGTGTCTTTCGTGGTTGGGGATAAGGTGTTGCTGAAGGTGTCACCCATGAAGGGTGTTATGAGATTTGGGAAGAGAGGGAAGCTGAGTCCCAGGTTCATTGGGCCATTTGAAGTGCTTCAGAGGATTGGGGAGGTGGCTTATAGGCTTGCTATGCCTCTTAGTTTATCGAGTATTCATCCATTATTCCATGTTTCGATGCTCCGGAAGTAGGTTGGCGATCCTTCCCATGTTTTGGACTTCAGCACGGTTCAACTCGAGGGTGATATATCATATGAGGTGGAGCCAGTGGATATTTTCGGTCGACAAGTCAGGAAGCTGAGATCTAAAGATCTACTTTCAGTGAATGTTTGGTGGAGAGGGCAGCCGGTGGAGGATGCAACCGAGGAGACCGAGCGGGAGATGCGGGACAAATATACTCACTTATTCGAGGCTCCAGGTATGTTTCTAGACCCGTTCCAGGATGACCGTTTGTTTAAGAGGAGGAGGATGTAACGACCCGGCCGGTCGTTCCGTGAGATTCACCCCATTTTCCCCTATTTCTGCATTCGTTATATATATCGCTATCCTATTTTTTATGTGTTGGATCAGTTGGTTTGGGTCCGGAGTGGTTATGGTAAAGGCATTTAGCCTTTTAAAGTAGCCTAACAGTTGAGAAAGTGAACTGAGAGTTGACTTATTGGTAAATGATCTCGAAATGCGAATTTTATGGCTCGGTTAGCTTTGTTAGGTGATCTGGAACTTAGGAGTGTGTTCAAAATATTTTTCTGATGTCCGGTGTAGAATTAGGCTTGAATTGGCGAAAGTTAGTTTTTGACGATTTTCGGTCGGCACTAGAAAATAGGCTATCGGGGTCGGAATGGAATTTTGGAAGTTGGAACAAGTTAGTAATGTCTTTTTGGATATGTCTGCTAAATATCAGGTCAATCGAAGGTGTTTTGGTTGGTTTCGGCGTAGTTTGCGAAATTTGGAAGTTTCAAAGTTCTTAGGCTTGAATTTGATGTAAATTTGGTGTTTTCGTGTTGTTTTTGGTGTTTCGAAGGCTCGGTTAAGTTGGAATAATGCTATGGGGTGTGTTGGTATGTTTGGTTGGGGCCCCGAGGTGCTCGGGATTGATTTCGGATGGTTGACGAGAAGTTTGGAGTCACTTTGGTAAATTTGTTGTTGCTGGTGTTTTCGCACCTGCGGATAGGGAGCCGCAGGTGCGGTTCCGCAGGAGTGGACTGGGCTCCGCAGGTGCGAGATTTGGCTGAGTAGGGAGTGGTCCGCAGGTGCGAGGAGTTTGTCGCACATGCGATGTGCAGGCGCAGAAGGAGAATCGCACTTGCGAAGCCGCAGGTGCGGAGAAAAGGTCGCAGGCGCGGGATTGGCCCGTCACGTGAGTTTTCGCAGGTGTGCACTTGGGACCGCAAGTGCGGCCTATTGTCCGCAGAAGTGGAAATGACTGGGCAGAAACAGTATAAAAAGGACCTTTCGCGAAATTTCTTATTTTTCATCAATTTGCATGAGGGAGTAGTCTTTTGAAGGCGATTTAGAGAGGGAAGTTAAAAATTCTTCAGCAAAGGTAAGTTCTTTGGTTGCTAATATTGTTCCTATGCTATTTTGTTCGGATTAGGCTTGAAAATTTAAGGGTTTGAGTAGGAAAAGGTTGGGAAGAAGGGGGTGGAGAATTGGATATTCTTTTGAGGTTTTGGATATGCAATTGTGATCCGATTTTGATGATTTTTGTATGAGTAGACTTGTGGGAGGACAAGGTTTCTAATGATATAACAACAATCGAATTCCGAGACGTGGGCCCTGGGCTCGAGTTTGGCCGAATTTCGAGATTTTTGATTAAATTGATAATTTTCGATTGGGTTGTGTTCCTTGAGTATATATTGATGATGTTAAACTCAGTTTTGGCTAGATTCGGTGCAATCGGGAGCCAAATCGGGGGGCAAGAGCATTGCGGACTAGTGTTGTGGCCCGGTAGAGGTAAGTAATTGTTATAAATCTTGTCCTGTGGGTATGGAACCCCAGACTACATATTTTCCCACAGATTGTAGAAAGGCGCACATGTCGGAAGACGAGCATGTGGCGCGTACTGATTTTTGGATTGGACTAGGTCCTCTCCGCGGCAACTAATGAGTTGCATATTTACTCAAAATCTTATGTTAAATTATGTTCTAAAGATTTGTGAAATATTTGGGCTATAAGCCGTATTTTGAGGCCTCGTGCCGATCTGTTTAGACCTTTTGAGGGATTTTTACTACTGTTTTCCTCACTATTTGTTGATGATTTTAATCAGCATCATTGTGCATACTGCTTTTCGAAACTCACCCTGATTTACACTACATGAGCATTAAAATGATGTTTCCGGGTACCCTGTTTTACTAATTCGCCCGAGGGGATTTTCAAGTGGTTCCACTGAGTGTGGCCGAGGGCCAAGAGTGATGGTGAGGTGCTGGGCGATATTAGCGATTAGGCTGAAGGACCCCTTCGGAGTTTGTACTCACCCCCAGTGAGCGCACCGAGTGCGAGTGACGAGTGACTGGGAGGATTGAGTGACTGTGAGGTGCTGAGTGATTGTGAGGTGTTGAGGGATTGTCAGGCATCCCCGAGGGGCTGATTATGATACATGTTTTGCCGGAGGAGCTACTTATGATTTTACTACATTCATTTTCATTCCAAATCCTTTGTTTTAAAGTTGTTAAAAATGTGCTCTTTAAAGGACTTTTTATGAAGTTGATTTTTAAGACATGATGATTTCGTATATCTATGTTATACTATTGGAAAGTAAGGCCGTGTATATTGTGACTTGATGACATTGATTTTATGTGATTCCTTGCTGCTGAAACATGATTTATTTTCATTACTACTGAGTTGGCGTAATCACATTACTCCATGCACCTCTGTGTGCAGATTCAGCAACAGATATCGCAACATTAGCCTTTATTTCGCAGCGGAGCCGGATCGTGGGATATCGAGGTAGCTGTACAGCGTTCGCAGCATCTCTATTTTCCCTCCCTGTTGTATTTAGCTTTGATTCAGAGTTTTGTATTATAATAGTTTATTTTGGCTTCTTTCAGTAGATGCTCACGACATGTTGGCTCCGGGTTTTGGGGATGGCGGTATTATATAATATCAGCCTATTATGTTAAGAAATTTTCTATATATTTTTATAAAATGCTTGAAACTTAAATGGAATTTTAAAAATGAAATTGCGAACATGCGGTAGTCGGCTAGCCTAGTTCCACGATAGGCGCCATCACGGCCGGTTAGGATTTGGGGTCGTGATAGCTGCATCTTTAATCGATACACTTGGTACTGAACAATGATAGCACTACACTATTTTCACGGCTAACTTGGTCAGCCCTACTTCACTCGGGGTCATGTATCTTTTGTTCATTTTATAACATGTTTGATTTATACCCGGAGCCTTGTTATCGGCAGTATCATTGTACTTTTTTGTATCTAATAGAGGCTTCATAGACATAGCATGTGTGGTATGTTGGTGTGGGGAAAGTCAAACTAGAAATGTTATAATTGTATCACATGTTCTATGTTAAATTATGAAAATGTATGTACTTTGAAACTATTGATAATGAATCGGTGTTGTTGTTTACTTGATCCTCCCCACTGATTAATTAACGAAATGGATTTTACTGTTATTCATGAGTAAGTTCATATATAAGGTATTGTACAGGCTTGCTCGGCTGGGTTATCTTTGTTGAGCGCCACTCGTGCTTCCCGAGTTCAGGGCGTGACAAACTTGGTATCAGAGCCCAAGGTTTTAAGGTGTCATAGGATGTCTCTGAGCTGTGTCTAGTAGATTCCTTCTTATCAGTGTGTTGTCGACCATATCGATAATTACCAGGGTACTTGGACATTTAGGAATAATACCCTTCTTTGATGTTCTTGATCGTGCGATAAATTTGATTGTAATTTTATTCCTCTTTTAACTTGTGCGTTGTTCTAACATTAAATAAGTGTTGCCTAAGAAGAATGCAAGAACTAGCCAAGGAGCCATTGTTACCCCAGGAATGGCGGTTGATTCTATCATTGATGACGCGGGTCAACACCTGAGGTGTGAGAATATCCCACAGTTACTACACCGCCTAGTTCTATTCTTCTTCCTCAGGCTTCACCAGTTCCTACACCTGATAAGAGTTCGACGATCCTCCAACCGATATTCCAGATCCACCTCCAGCCCTAGCTTCAAATCTCGATGTTTTTGATGAGTATCTTAGTTGAGCCATACAGATGTTGGCTCAGATAGTGGCTTCCCATGTCTATAGGTCGAATGTTGCCCCAACTTTTTCTAGTCAACAAGGGGAATCCATTGGTTCCAAGGTTAACAGGTTTCTTCAGTTGGATCCACCATTGTTCATGGGTAATGATCCCGAGGAGGACCCCCAAGACTTCATAGATCAAATGCACAAGACCCTCGGAGTTGTGAGTGCTAATGGGATAGAGGGAGTGGAGTTTGCATCCATTTTCCTGAAGAAGGTGGCCTATTCTTGGTTTGAGATGTTTGATGACTCCCGTAAGGAGGGGAGCCTTACGGCGAGGTGGAGTGAGTTTGCAGATGGTTTCGTTGATCATTTCTTGCCTGCCAATACTAAGGCAACCCGTGTCGCAGAGTTTGAGAACCTAAAATGGGGTAACAATAGTGTGTAGGAGTACCATATGCAGTTCTCGCACCTGTCCAAGTATGTTATTCACATGTTTCCCACTATGGAGGCTAGAGTGCGTCAGTTTGTGCAGGCCCTTAGTCCACTGGTTATCAAAGAGGCTTCTAGCGCTCCATTGAATTATGGTACGAACTATGGGAAGATGGTACCATTTCTCAAGATATATAGAACCGTAAGTTGAAGAATAGAATCGAGCGAGAGGGTAGTTTTAAGGCATGGTCGGCGGGCAACTTTGGGGATTCATTTAGTGGCAGTAGGTCAGCATTTAGGGGAGAATAATCTGGACAATCCTAATATTTTGCTCAGTCTTCAGCTTGTGCACCGCCATCAAGCCCCAGTCAGTAATAGTAGAGTTGTTTCAGGCCTAGTCAGGGCAACATGGGACCGCACTAGCAAGGCCGGTCCGGAGGGAGGTTCCAGCAACAGCGAATGCCCCTGTGTCCTATGTGTTGGAAGATGCACCTAAGAATTTGTTACATGTACTTACCCATCTGCTAAGGGTGCGGATTGAAAGGTCACATTCAGAGGGATTTTCGTTCTCCCCGCCAGGGTATGGGCAGGAGTTAAGCACAACCAGCTAGTTCTGCAACTACTACATCTGCAGAAACTTCTCAAGCCCGAGGCACTCCAGCACACGCAGGGCGTGGTGCAGCTAGGGGTGGTGCGCAGAATTTGGGAGGAACCAGCCATGAGTGGTCGCAAGAGTGTAGAGGCTTCTCTAGACATTGTCACATGTATATTGACTGTCCAATCTCATGATGTGTATGCTCTTATTCATCATGGTTACACATTGTCCTATGTTACTCCTTATGTTTATATGGAATTTGGGATAGAACCGGAATAACTTCATGAGTCGTTCTATGTATCTACTCTGGTTGGCAAGTCTACTATGGCAGTATGGGTCTATAAGGATTGGGTTGTCATTTTGCGTGGTCGGGACACGTTAGCCAATCTCATTGAATTAGGGATGGTTGATTTTGATGTAATAATTGAATAGATTGGCTTTATTCATCTTTTTCCAAGGTTGATTGCCGAACTACAACTATGAGGTCTAAATTTTCAAATGAGCCAATTTTTGAATGGTAGAGGGATAATTTTGTGCCGAAGGGTAGGTTTATTTCTTACCTTAAGGCCACGAATATGATTAACAAGGGGTGTATCTACCACTTGGTCCGGATTACATATATCGATGATGAGTCACATGCACTTGAGTTTGTGCCAGTTGTGAATGAATTTCCGGAGGTATTTCTTGGTGAGCTCCCCGGGATCTCGCCGAACAGAAAGATTCATTGAGTATTGATGTGATGCCTGACATGCAACATATACCTATTCCGTCCTACAGGATGCCACCAACATAATTGAAATAGCTAAAGGAACAATTGAAGGTCTTCTTAGGGAAGGGTTTCATTCGACCGAGTAGGTCGCCTTGGGACACACCGGTTCTCTTTGTAAGAACGAAATATGGGTCTCTACAGATGTGTATTGACTATCGGCAGCTCAACAAAGTCACAATCATAAACAAGTACCCATTATCAAGAATAAATGATTTGTTTGATCAGTTACAGGGAGCTAAGTACTTCTCCAAAATCTAGTTAATTCGGGTATAACCAATTGAAGATGAAGGAAAATGATATTCCGAAAACAACTTTCAAAATCCTGTATGGGCACTTTGAATTTATGGTAATGTCTTTTGGGCTAACTAATGCTCCGCCAACTTTTATGGATCTAGTGAATAGAGTCTTCAAGTTGTTTTCTTAACTCATTTGTGATAGTGTTCATTAACGATATCCTTGTATATTCACATAGTCGAGAGGACCACGCTAATCACCTCAGGGTAGCTCCATATACTATACGTCAGCACTAGTTGTATGCAAAGTTTTGAATGTGAATTTTGGCTTGACTCTGTCATGTTATTGGGTTATGTCGTCTCTATAGAAGTAAATAAAGTCGATCCCCTGAAGATTGCAAGCTTGAAGAATTGGCCTAGACCTACTACTCCAACAGAGATTTGCAGTTTCATGGGCTTAGCTGTATATTACAGAAGTTTGTGGAGGGGTTCTCTACTCTCGCCTCTCCGTCGACTAAATTGACGTAGAAGGTGGTTGAGTTCCAATAATCGCATGCTTTGAAAGGAGCTTCCAAGAGCTTAAATCAAGATTGACTACGACGCCTATGTTAACCCTACCAGAAGGTACATATGGGTTTGGGGTGTATTGTGATGCCTCAAGAATTGGGCTTGGGTGTGTTTTGATGCAACATGGCAAGGTAATAGCATATTCTTCTAGGCAACTCAATAATCATGAAAAGAACTATCCAACACATGACATAGAACTTGCGGTAGTGGTATTTGCATTGAAAATTTTGTGTCAATATTTATACGGGGTCCATGTGGATATATTTACGGACAATAAGAGTCTCTAATACATTTTTACACAGAAGGAATTGAATTTGAGGCAGAGAAGATGACTGGAGTTACTCAAAGATTACCATCTCGATATTCTATTCCATCCATGAAAAGCTAATGTTGTGAAGGATGCTCATAGCCGAAAATCTATGGTTAGGTTGGCTCACTTGGAAGCACATCAAAGGTCGTTGGCTACATCGGTTGGCTAGTTTGGGAGTTCGTCTTGCGGACTCTAGTGAAGGAGGGGTGATTGTGCAAAATAGAGTTGAATCATCATACGACGATCCATTGTTGGTACAATTGAAGGAGGGCATTCATAAACATGAGACTATGGATTTTTCTCTTGGCATAGATGATGGTACACTAAGGTACCAAGGGCGGTTATGTGTTCCAAATGTAGATGGTCTCCGGGAAAGAATCATGACTGAAGCTCACACTTCCAAGTATTCCGTAAACACGGGGCCTACAAAGATGTATCATGATCTCAAGGAAGTCTATTGGTGGAACTACATGAAGAGGAATGTGGCGGACTTTGTGTCATGATGTCTGAGTTGTCAGCTAGTAAAGGACGAACACCAACGGCTTGGTGGGTTGGCACAAAACAGAGAAATTCCAATGTGGAAGTGGGAAATTATTAATGTGGACTTTGTGGTGGGATTGTCGTTCACTCATCGCAAGTTCGACTCCATTTGGGTGATTGTGGATCAACTCACGAAATCATCATACTTCTTTCCAGTTAAATCTACCAACATAGCGGAACAGTATGCATAGATATATATCAAGGAAATAGTCAGGTTGCATAGCACTCCAGTGTCTATCATTTCGGATCGAGGGGCACAGTTCACGGCTAATTTTTGGAAGAAATTTCAGCAAGGTTTGGGTACTCACGTAAATCTTAGTATAGCCTTTCACAACAAACTGACGGGCAAGAGAGCAGACGTTTCAGACGCTTGAGGATATTTTGCATGCTTGTGTCCTAGACTTTCAAAGGTAGTTGGAACGATCATTTTCCACCATAGAATTTTCCTATAATAACAGTTATCATGCTAGTATTCAGATGGAACCACTTTAGGGCTTATATGGCCGAAGATGTAGATCTCCCATTGGGTTGTTCGAGATTGGGGAAGCGGAATTGGTAGGACCGGACCTGGTGCATCAGGCTATGGAGAAGTTTAAGGTCATTAAGGATCGGTTTAAAACAACTTAAAGTCGTCAAAAGTCCTATTAGGATGTTTGGCGCAGAGATTGGAGCTCAAAGAAGATGATTAGGTGTTCTTGAAGGTTTCCCCTATGAAGGGTATAATGCGGTTTGGAAGGAAAGGGTAATTGAGTTCGAGGTATGTCGGGCCATACATAATCATTCAGAGGATTGGTTAGGTGGCGTACAATCTTGAGCTACCACATGAGATGTCAGCACTGCACCCGGTATTCCATGTGTCTATGTTTAAGAAGGTAGTTGGATATCCGTCGGCTATTGTGCCAGTTGAGAATATAGAGGTTAATGAAGAGCTGACCTATGAAGAAACTCCAGTTACCATTCTTAATAGGCATGTCCAAAAGCAATGAAATAAAGAAATTGTGTCCGGGAAAGTGTTATGGCGAAATAAGAAGGTTGAAGAGGCTACCTGGGAGGTCGAGGAAAAAATTAAAAAGAAGTACCCTCATTTGCTTAAATAGCTTAATAATAGTTTCTATGAAAGTACTTCATGTGAACTATGTATCACTTGTACGGTTTATGCTCATGGTGTTTCCTTTCTAATAATATATTGCTTAAGAGGCCATGGTTGGTGTTTTTTCATATTATGTTGCATCGTTGGATTATGTACATGCTTTTAGGATTGGTTTCTGGGATTCTATTACTGGTGGATAGGCCTAGTAACAAGGGAAACTTTGCTGAAAGTTTTGGAAATTTGGAGAGTTAGAAAAAGATTTGGGAATGCTAGTGTGTGAAGTAACAACTAGGGCATGATGATTGCTAAGGAAATATTTAGACACTCATTTGAAGATGAATGATCTTAAGTGTGGGAGGATGTAAAAACCCATAAATGTTTTCCTAAAACTCAGGGTTTAGTGGTGCCGAGTTACAGACTTTATTGAGTTTAATGTGCACTGGGGAGTTCAAGGAAAATGTTTAGCAGAATAGGGCATTTTTGCGGCCTATTATGTGGCCGCAAAATCACTCTGCGGGGCTGCACACTGATTGCAGAACCAGTTTAATTATTTTGCGGAGGGTTGGGGGGTTTTGCGGTGCACTACATAATGGCAAGACAGGGTTGCAGAATGCATAACGGCTGTAGAGTGAGGCAGACCAACCCAGCTATGGAGGGCCATTTCATGGCCCATTTACGAACTGCAGAAGCATTATGAGGTCGCATATGCGACCGCAGATCCCATTTCAGAGCTTCATTTTTGGGTTTTTATAACCTGACCCCCTTTTCACAAAACACTATTTAGGGTCATTTTAGAAAGATAAAACTATATTTTAGAGAGAGGGGAAGGTGTTCTAGAGTGAGAAGAGGAATTCTAAGCCATTGTCACCAATAATTGGCCAAATCATGGAATATTAACAAGTAAAGCACACTGGGTCTTCATCCTGGCGATAAGATTCTACACCCTAACTCTTAATTTCAAAATTTAACTACTAATGGGCAATTAGTAAGACAACTCATGGGTAAAGGAGTTGTTTATTTTTTCATGCATGTTTGATCATGGGATCTAGGGAGATTGTTGAACTAAAACTGGTAAATATTGGATTGTGGGATGACGGAATCCTCTATAAAAGGACCTTGAAACCTTACTGTACACCGAGAGCTTGATAAAATTCTCATATGAGCTAGAACCATGATCATCTTCCTAATTTTTGGTTCAATTGCCATATTTCTAAAATAGATTGAAGTTGCTAAGAGTTCAGAACATTTTCGAGCTAAAGAAGCTCAAGTGATGTATGTTGGCTAAACTTTTCTCTTAAAAATTTAACACCACATTATCCATGTAAGTCCCGAGTTGCTTATTGTGAATCAATTACCCCGATAAGCTGATGTCAAAAGACATCCGTAATCAATATATAATTCAAATGATCTTATTATGTTGTACTACTATTTGAGAATGTGTTCAAAGTATGAGTTTCATATCTAAATTCCTTGATTTCAAGTTGTGTGTCAAAAGAAAGCTTATGAAAGATTATGTAAAAAATCGTAATGTGCCTAAAACCCATATTTGTTCAAATGTATGCTTAAATTTCTTGAATAGAAATTCGTTGTTGTTGGAAAGTCCATGAAGATGGTTGAAAGTAAAAGGTGTGCACAAAATACTGTAACGACTCGGCCGGTCTTTTTAAGACTTTAAGTCCCATTCGGCATCATAAGGTCTTGAGAAGCTTTGTAATATGTGTATTTACTTACGTTCATGGGCGTGTCAGTTACCGAATGAATCGTAATCAAGTCGGAATAATGATTCTAATTTTGGAAGTTAAACGGTAAGAGTTTATCGAAATTTGAATTTTGTGTAAACGGCTCCGAAATGGGTTTTGGATGATTACAACATCTTCGTTTGGTTATTTTGGACATGCGGTTCTAGTTCATCCCGTGGCTAGGGCAGCAACATCTAAGTAAGAACAACTTAGACTTGAAAGGTCCAAAAAGTATGACCCTCCTACTTTCAGTGGTTTGGCTTCAGAGGGTGCACAAGGTTTTCTAGAGGAATGTCACCGCGTTCTCCATACTATGGGTATTGTGGAGATGAGTGGAGTTGTTTTTATTACGTTACAGCTCAGGGGAGTGGCTTATTAGTGACGGTGCTCGTATGAGTTAGGTAGCCTGATCGAGGCAGCTTCACTTTCATTAGATTCATTGATTAAGCAAGACATGCACCTTCTTTGGTCGCTACAGGCATGATATTCGGTTCTTCCCCTCCGTGTTCACGTAGTAGAAACTAGGAGCAGGGCGTTGTTTACCATTTTCTCTACGTGTTCGCATTCTTCAGTCCGCGAATGCATACACGTGCTTTCCCCTCCTTCGCGTTCGCGTGCTGCTTTACGCGTTCGCGTAGCTCAGTTCCAGCGCCATTGGATTTTCCTTCTTCGTGGTCGCACATGTTTGGTCGCAATCGCGTAGCACTAGTTCCCGACAGTAGCCATTTCCTCTTTGCGATTACAGATCCTTTTCCGCAATCACGATGTTAATACCTAGGCAGAATATATAGTACTTTATTCCGAGGGTTAGCCATTTTAACCATTTTTGGAGTTCTAGAGCTCGGTTTTGAGCGATTCTTTGTGGGTTATTCAAGAAAATCGATTGGGTAAGTGTTTTTTACCTAAAATTTATTATATTCCATGATTATATCTTTATTTTTATCATTAAATTAGTCTTTTGAGATGCGGAAAAATGGAAATTTTTAAGAAAACTCACAAAAAGTAAAATGATGATTTGAGGGACGAATTTGGTATCGAAATTTGATATATCTAGTATGGTTGAACTCGTATCAGAATGGGTGTTCGGATTTTGTGAAATTTTTCGGGTTCCGAGGTGCGTCCTGGGGGTCGACCTTTGGGTTGATTTATTGTTTTTGATAAAGATTGAGGCTTTATGATTTGGAATAGTTTCTCATGAGTTTTATTTGTTCTATTGAGTTATAGGTCTGTCTTCTTTGAGTTAAGTATCTTGCCTAACTTCGTGTGGGGGAAATACCCCTTAGGATTTGAGACTTCTATGCTAATTGTATCATGTGATGTCCATGTACGCGAGGTGATGAGTACGTGCTCGGGCTTATTTTTGGAAAGATTGTGTTTTAGGGTTCTTAGGTCCTTGTATTAACTGAGTATGAAGTTATTTTTGTTATGATTAAGTTCTTATTTACTAATTTCAGCTCCACCTGCTTTAATTGGAATTAATTCCTTCCTGATCCACTCTTATTGCATATTTGCCTCTTATATGACTTAACTGAAGTTGTTACATCTTCTATTGCCATGTTATCCCTCCCTAATCGATTCTCCTTAATTAAAAGTATCATTATCTCTTCTGTAATTTTTCATCCATAATTGAGACCATGACTATCTTTCCGCTACCTATCCTTAATTGAATTTGTTGTATCCTTTTCATAATTGCTCAACCTTAAGAGAAGTTTAGGTATCTTATATCTTAGTTGACTTATCCTTATTTGTAATTATTGACTCGTGATATCTCCCTTGTTGTTGAACTGTACTTTATGGGACCATTTGTTGCATATTATTTCTCGCTTGTTGAATTGTTCTTATTATGACTAGTATTCTCTATTGTGGTAATTCCTTATGAAGTAGTTCTACAATTTCATTGTGATCGAAAGTTCATGAATTGATTTACTTGTCTTATTCTTGTGTTATTGTCATTGTGGTTGTGGTACTCAGTGTTGTGGGCACGAGGTTTCTACCATGCGGTTGTTATTATGATGCACGAGGTTTTTTCCGTGCAATTAGGGTTTTGTTGCACGAGGTTTCTGCCGTGTTATTAGTACTGTTGATTATTGCTCATGCGGCTTGACAAGGCGGGCTATATATTTGTGCTTGTGCATGTGGCGAGACAAGGTGGGAATATTATTATGCACATGTGGCGAGACAAGTTGGGAATATTATTATGCACGTGTGGCAAGACAACGCGTGTTCCGGAATTGGGACCCGTGAAAATCTGGATATTCTGAGGTTCAGTACCTTGTGGAGGTTAATGGCTAAAACCTGGTGTGAAAGCAGTCATTTTGTTGAGTTGCTACTTGATTTTCCTTCATTTGTGATCACCGGATTTAAACTGTATTCCGATCATTCTACTATGTCATTATTATGTTTTTCCACTATTAGTTGTTGCTTTCCTTTTCTTACTGCAATTAACGTATTATTTGTCATTATGCATAGTCTTTATATAGATATCGTACTTTGTTGTTTCTACACTTATACTTGTCTAGGTTACCTAGTCCAATAGGTGTCTTGATTGTCTCTCGTTACTACTCCACTGAGGTTAGTCGTAATACTTGTTGTGTACCTCTTCCGTGAACTCGTACTACACTTCTGCACAATTTTTATGCAGATCCATGTATTTTGAATTCAGTTGATTGTTAGTAGCTATGTGGGTTGTTGCTGTGGAAACTCAAGGTAAACTTGTTGCTGCGTTCGCAGGTTTCGGAGTCACCTTCTAGTTTTTGTATTGCATTGTTTATCCTTATACCAGTTTTGGGATTATAAATTTTTTAAGAGATCTATTTCAAAGTTGTCATATGTTAGTTTAAATATTGTTATTATTCAGTTAATGTTGGCTTACCTAGTCCCAAAGAATAGGTGCCATCACGACATCCAACAGAGGATAAATTGGGTCGTGACAAATACAAAACATGAAATACGAAACACGTAATGCAAAATGTGAAATATGAAACACGACTGTGCCAAGAGAAATAATACAATTGTGACCATTAGTGCCATTGAAATGAAGATTTGTGCAAGAAATACGAAATGAGATGATTGATATAAATGGGTGATGTCTCACATGAGACGGCCTAACCGATCTGGTCGTGGTCGGATGACATGTCGCACACATGGTTGTGAGTGTGTTAGAAATTGAAATTAAAATTTTGATTTGGTTGATATCTTGCATGAGACGTCCTAGCCAATCGGGTCATGGTCGGATGCCAATGGTGATGACTGTGTTGGAAATTGTAATCAAAACTGTGAATAGTGGTATACCGGTACCAAAGATTTCCGAACTTAAAATTTGGAAAGTAATTGAAAACATATCTTATCTCTAATTTGATATTTGGTAATTGTTTGAGGCTTTAACTGATATTATGACTGTCCTTACTTGCATTACTGCTCGATTCTTTGAGAGAATGATTCGTCATATATACTAGTACTATTCGAAAGTGCTAACGTCTCTTTTGCTGGAGGAACTACATCTTTAATGGATGCAGGTGGTTCCACAACAGGCGGTAATGATCAGTGATAGCACTACACTCTTTTCCCAGCAGACTTGGTGAGCCTCACTTCAATCGAGGTCATGTATCTTTTGTTCATTTTATCACATGTTTGAGGTATAGTCGAAGCCTTGTTGTCGGCACTATCATTGTACTCTTTTGTATCTAATAGAGGCTCCATATACATAGCGTGGGTGGTATGTTGTTGTGGGGAAAGTCAAACCAGTAATGTTGTAATCGTACCACGTTCCACGTTAAACTGCTAATAATTAATTGGTGTTGTTGTTTACTTGATCCTCCCTACTGATAAATTAACGAATTAGATTTTACTATTATACATGAGTAAGTTCGGGTAGAAGGTATTGTAAAGGCTTGCGCAGCCGGGTTATCTTGGTTGAACGTCGGTCGCGATCCCCGAATTCGGGGTGTGAAAGATGCTTGATTCATGAATGACTATGGCTGTTCAGAAAGGTAAAGTTGTTGAGGGGGGAGGCACTAGTAGACCACCACCGGTTTATGTAGATCCGTGAGAGTTTCGAGTTGAGTCACCTTCCCGAGTATCCCTATTGATACCCAATTTTTTCTATATTATTTTCAAATGCATACATATCTTCAAAACAATGCATGAGCATCGATTAATATTTTATCATAATTTATGCACTTTTTAAAGTATTTTTAATTAATTTATCCAAGTATTTTTATTATATAAATAATTACTAATTGCATCACAAATGGTTTTATGATAATTTTATTTTCTTAATTTTATCATTTATATCTATGGTAAGTTTTAATTATTTCACGAATTGCCATATTTATATTTTAGAGTTATAATTTCAATAATAGCCCACAAGTGCATAATTACTTTATTTCAAAAGAAAATGACATTTTGTATTTTTATAATATTAAGTATTTATTTTAAATTATTTTTATGCATCAATAGAATTTGTTATTATTTATTATCTATTTTTTAAATTGTTTGTTAAATTAATTGGGTATTTAACAAATGGCCTCTTTTAATTTAATTTCATTTTTTGGATCTGGCCCAAACCATTACCCTTAGCCCAATTAAAACACCCAAAGCCCAATCTATATCTCACTCGCCCAACCACCAGATCAAATCCTAGCCGTTGATCTCAGAGATCAACGGTCCAGGATGTGGTTACCATGTTTAATTACCGGAAAACCCCCAAACCCTACTCAATTCTCCAATTTTGCCGCCCCCAATCCCTTCCCTCCTCCATTCTCTCTCAAACTCTCCCCTAACCCCAGCCGACGTCACTAGAAACACTTCAATCCATGGGGTTTCCCTTTGATTTTAGGCCCCATCCAGCCTCCTGTATCTACTGGCTATTCGATTTCTTTGTTGGTTTGCTGGAATCTCAAAGAGATTCAACTCAGATTCGTCCAAACCCTTTCATTTATCTCGATGAACCTGCATGTGTTCATCTGCATGTTTGTGAGTATTGTTGTCTTCATGTTTACGGCTTAAATCTATGATTCCAGACCAGATTTCTTTCTCACCTCTGTCATATTTTAAAACCCTAGTCTCTTCATATTTGAGTCGGTTCAGATCTCTATAGATTTGAGATGTTTTTGAATTTAGCTGATATTTCTCTTCAAAGATATACTATTTTTTTCTTATTATTAACCGATTTTTTGTTTTCTCTAAAGCTAGGGTTTCATCTTTATGTTTCTGAAAAAATCTAAATTTTTTTAAATGTTTAAATCTGGTTCTCTTTACTTGTTCGATTGATTTTCATGTCAATGTTCTACTCCCTAGGGTTTCTAACAATTTCACTACTTGTTATGATATTGCCTGTTATTCTTCGTCCTGTAAATTAACAGAGGATAACTGATTTTATTCGCCTAATTAGGGTTCGAAATTATTTTTTTCTTTTAACATTGGTATTTCTCTATGATTTTTACTTAGTTTTACTTATTCGTGACTCGTAATTGATACTACTTTCCTTAATTATGTTACTAGCCTAATTTATGGAATTTGATTGTTTAAACCAGCCCCTAAATGGTCTTGATTTATTTTGTTACATTATTAAATCCTCTCACTTGGCTGCTAATTCATTCGCCCTAATTGAAGGGATGTTTTCCGTATTGTGTTGAATTACTTGATTGAGTTTAGCCCCAATGAACTGGTTAATTTATTCGTATACCTTATTTGTGAACTCTAAACCTTCCTTGCCTTATTTGTCTACTCTGTTGAGTGCTATATAAACCCCCCATTATGACTTTTCAAAACACGAACACGCATAAAAAGGCATAGAAAACACACACACAAACTCTTACTCTTACCCACACTCTCAATTGTGGTTCTTTCTGTTACTTCTATTTGCTTCTCTGTCTAGCCGGCTGAAAGCTAAGGCTAGACTCTTGGATCTTATTTGCCTTCACTTCCTGTTTTCTATCTCTTAACTGGTATGCCTCCATTTATGTTATCATGATCTCTTCTATGTGTTATGTATTTCAATATGCTTCTGCTGTGATATTTATCTCCTAGCCATCTCTTTCCTTGTAATTTATATTAGCCTATTTCGAACCTCAATATGTCCTGTTTAAGACATGCTTCCAGTTTAATTTTTAACTAGTATGCCTTAGTCTTTGTTACCTCTTTGTTTTACATGGTTGTGTGGTTAGTGCTTCAAATTCCAACATGTATATGTTTATATTTATAGCCCTCATACTAGCATGCCTAAAAACCTATTAACATGTCATGTGTTGTGTGTTAGTATAGTTAGTCTACCTTAGCATGTCTCTATTTAGCCTATGATATTTGTTTACTTATTTCTAAAAATAGCATGTTTAATTCCTACTACCCCACCCCCTTTTGTATGATTGTCTGATTAGTAACTTAATTTCAGCATGTTGTTCTCCGTTTAATACATGTTTATATGCTCACCTAGTAATAGTCAATGAACTAAGTCAATTCAGTCTGCTAAATGTGGTTCTGTTTGTAGTTTTTAATCTTGTAATCTGTTTATATTCACTTCTAGAAGACCAAACTATTTTTCTTAAAACTATCTCCTACTTTTATATACTATTTCAACTCCTACTCTTACATCTCTAGGGTCCCCCCCCCTCCCCCCTCCCCCCAGTGTGAGCACTGCCTAGGAGTTCACGAGACTCCTCCGAACTCTGACACATTGGGGTTGGCCTTCAAAACATATTCCCAAAACTGTTTCTTTGAAAAGGTTATGGTATGAGCATTGCCCGGGGTCCCTACGGACCTTGGGAACTTTGACACACCAGAAGCCCATTTGGTGTATTATGACCTACTGGTGTACTCAAGATTTGATTGGAGGCCTAACTTCCAGGTTGACTTTGGGCCTGCCAAGGCCCCCTATAGTATAGTGATTTTCATTATGTAATTCATTTGTATTGGTATGTAATAATAATCTCTGTAAAACAGATATTGGGTAATTAGTTAAAAATGGGGAGGGGTCTTTATATATCTTTTATCATATCCGGGTAGAAATCATGCTGATAGGTTGTTGTGGTGATTCCTTATGTGCATTAGAAATCATGCCTATAGGGTTTATCTCATTATCCTGAATTTTCACACTCTGCATCCTAGAAATCTTGCTTCTAGGTCGTTTATCAATTCTACATCAATAATCATGTTTTCAAAATATCTATGTGTGCATTAGAAATCATGTTCCTAGGATCTTCCTTGTTAAACTTTCCTGGAAACTGGTCAACGCCTTACTCACCTAGATATCATGCCTATAGGTAACACATATAAAATTAGTCTTGACGCGTAGACATCATGCCTATAGGAAATAAGTGTAAAAATAGTTTCAACACTTAGACATCATGCCTATAGGAAATAAATGTAAAACTCACTTTATGTGTTTAGATATCATGTCTTTATGAATTAATGCTTATAACCCGTTCCAGCACTTAGAAAGCACGCCTATAAAATCTAAAAGATAAAATATGCCTGTTAAAAGATCAGTAACTAGTTTACAGCTTAGATACTATGTCTATAGGATTCTACCCGGTTATCACTTAGGAAAGCTTGTAGGATAATTAAACGTGCCCATATTCGGAGTAAGTAACAGAATCAGTAGGCAATCTGATAGGTACTCACTGTATCGCTTAATAAAACTGCTATATATTTTGTTTATGCTCAATTAGATATCTGTTAGGTGGCAACTCTTCAAATTCCATACCCCGCTCCAAAAGGAAAAGAATTGTCCCAAAATATCGAAACCCGGACTCCGCGAGGAAAAAGGTGGCGCGACACTATGGCGACTCTGATGGGCATATACCTAGGCTCTTACCATAATGAATTTGATTTTTGTGAATTAGTCTTTAAGCATGCTTTATTCTGTTAATACTTGCACACCCTTTCCCGTTCCCACTTTATGTGAATTTATTTGCCTTTTTTTTAAGCCTTTATGATTTCTCTTTCTTGTTTTATTACTCTTTATTATGGAAACTGACTTGTCTCTTTATTTTCTTTCCTTTTTTTTGAAACGCCATTTCAAATATTAAATGCCGCATTTATAATTTTCTTTTAACGTGCAAATATGTGACAACGTTCTATTTACTGTTGCATAAATAATGCTCAACATCATATTCTACTCGTGCATAATCAATACCTTAGCAACGCTTGATGAGTGTTTGTGCTCTTCCTACATATCACCCCTTTAGATTCGGAAAGGCTTATTTGCAATAAACCTAGTCGATCAGTGGTGAAGTTGACGGTTTCGTGCCTTTCCCCCTCGAGATTTCCACTTGAGGATACAAGTCTAGTCCACTATAGAAAGCTTACTCTGATTTATTGTACATGCATCATGGTCAAACCTAGCCAGGGCTAATATATTGTCCACATAATAACCCTTTAGGAAAAGCCTTGTCTAAAAGTACACTCGGGTTTCCATAATCTCAACGGACGCAACCATGATCTGTGCATTAATTTGGAGTAATAGGTGCCAATATGCTAATCAATTATGTATAAGTAGTCGAATCCTGAGAGGGAAAGGGTATAACCTTATTTGTTTTACAGAAAATGAGGCACGAAGTCCCCAGGTTCGACATATTCCAAAGAATACCACCATTGTTGCTATATTGGTAGGAGAACCTTTCGCCAAGCGACAAAGACCGTGTGAAAAGGTTCCACAGAAACATACCCTCTTTATTAGACATCCAACCAAATAATATGTTGATCGAAGCATCCAATATGTTCTGGGACAAAGAAAGGTCTATGTTCCATTTTGGAAACATAGAAAGGACCCCTCTATTCGAAGAGATATGGGGATTCGCTGGATTACCTTGGGACAATCTTGGTTTATTTGTACCGGAGAATCGTACCACTAGGGGGTTTCTGAAAATGATGGGATTGAAAAGGAACGACGATCTGGAGTTCCTGAAGAAGTCCTACATACCCATTGACTACCTCTAAGAATGATATGGTCATAGAAAATCCTATCGTGCCTTTCGTGATGAATTTTCCATCACCTCCCTCGGTTGGACTCACCGTAGGGTTTTTGTGTTCGTCGCATGCTTCCTGGGTATGATAGTGTTTCCAATAAAAGGAGATAGGATTCACACCAGACTGGCCATGGTAACTAAAACTCTAATGGATGGAACCGAGGGGAAAATATATACTATCGTTCCTCTGATTATAGCAGACATATATTGGGCCTTGGATCGCTGCCAGAAGGGGTTCAAACACTTTGAGGGTTGTAATCTGTTACTACAGGTTAGGTTGCTAGAAAACCTCTAGAGATGTTGATATCGCCAAGAGTTTCCACGAAGGCCATAGAATGATCACATAGCCTTTCATCACACTAAGAGAATGACCTTCATCCCAGATAGGTTTGCTCAACTGGAGAATGCTACAGAATGGGTGCAGTTTTTCGACAATTTGATTGAGGACCAGGTTCAATGGATGTTCCAATTGTTCCCTACCAGTGAGTTCATCATCAGATCTAGGGACGCTCCGCAATTAGTGTTGATCGGTTTAAAGGGCATATCCCTTATGTTCCCATCAGGGTTATGAGACAAATAGGCAGGAAGCAAGGCATACTGCGAGTTTCTAAAATGAGTCATTACAGGGCAGATTTTCAGGATGACGACATCCCGTAAAAATGTGAAGCTCATCATATGTGGCACCTAAAGATTATCGTAGAAAGGGACAACATCTAGCCAGACAGTTGTCATGCAAGGCATGTACGCTTTTACCTACCATGGTTGGAAGACATCATAGCAGGGATAGTTGAGCAGGGAATCGGTCGGGGAAACAGGGTAATAGACGAAGTTGCTGAATCCCAAATGAAATACAATAAACTGCGCAAAAGGGTTCGTAAGTCGGAGGCTGAGCGTCTGGAGAAACACAAGACTGATATGGAACTGATCAATGAATGGAGGGAAATTGCTATCAAGTTTAATGAACTGCTGGAATATCTGGGGCAGGGTCTGATGGGGCTGGAGGGGAAGATCAGGAAAAGAGTCCCCGACTTCCAAAATACAGAGGGAAGCGAAGGAGGACATCTAGCAAGAGTATACCTACTGTTGGGCATGCGCGAACTGGGGAACCTGATCAAGGGATCTAGGAAGATCAAGCCTGTGGAAGGTCCTTCTAAGACCAAGTAGATCAGGGTTATTTGTTTTTCAAAATGTAATAAGTCCAAGTGCCAGTAGTGACTTATCTTATCTTATCTTAGAGTCGTTATGGATTCGTCTATTTTACATCAATGAAATGAGGTAATTAGTGTAATTTAAGTTCTCCAAATCAAGTTTCCACTAGTCCTACCTCGGGTACAACGAGGCTTCCAAAATAGGACGCGAATTCACATTCCCGCAATATGTGTTTAAATACTACAAATACTTCTTTTCAGAACTCTTACTGACTTGGCTACATTCTGTTTCTCTTTCTTTTGATTATTCCCATCCCTAATGTTGGTTCACGCATACTGGCATCATCAGCTTATCATACCAGAACCAAAGGCCTTCCACCTCCTCCTCCTCCAAATGATCCAAAAGGACGAAGATATAGATTGCAATGTGATAGTTGAAGAAGGGGAGGAGGAAGGCCATACCATCCAAGCTGTGGAGAGAAGGGCCTTCCTCAAGAACTGGACTGCCGGAACACCGAGGGCCCAATGTGTCCCGAGGTAGCAAGGCTGAAAAACATTATTTAAATTTTGGTTTTCTAGAAAAACGATTTCTGTTTTTGCGTTTTGCTTTAAATAATATTTCCAATGTTCCAAAATGTTATTTAAATTATTGAAAATCAATTTTGTTTAACGCTTTAAATGAATTGATGTTTATTATTACCACTTTTCTCTAGTATCTTTATCCATACAACATTACTATTTCCTATCTCGATGAACCAACAACTGTGACATCTAATGAAGCAATGCTACGAAAGGACAGTGATTCAGAAGAGGAAGATGTAATACCATAGAAGATTGTCAGAGAAGTTGCGAACTTTGAGAAAAGTCCCAAGTCCAACATGGACGAGACCGAGATAGTCAACTTGGGAGATTCTGAAATCGTCAAGAAAACCCGCATAAGCATACATTTGTCACCGCCAGAGAAAGAAGAATAAATTCGGTTCTTGAAAGGATATGAGGATATCTTTGCATGGTCATACGATGATATGACAGGGTTAAGCACATCCATAATAGCTCAGAAGCTACCTACCAATTCAATGTTTCCACCAAGAAGTAAAACTCAGTGATGCAGAATGGATAAAGAGCTTCTATGAGCAACTAGCCCTCATAGACGGAAAGAGGATGAATGTAGTGTGCGATGTCCAGCTTTATTAGAATAGAATGTCAAGATCTTTCAACAAAAGTGTCAAACCAAGACAGTTCACACCGGGACAGCTGGTGTTAAAGAAGATCTTTCCGCATCAAGATGAAGCCGAAGGAAAATTCTCTCCCAACTGACAAGGTCCTTACATGGTTCACAGAGTACTGACATGAGGAGACCTCATACTCGCAGAAATAGACCGAGAAATATGGCCAAAGCCTATCAATTCAGATGCAGTCAACGATCTATATGTAAGCTATTTATGTCTCCTCATATGATGTAAATTGAACTACGCGCGACCTGATTCCCGTTTAAGAGGGGATATATAGGCAGTCTTGTGGGTTCGTTCACAATTCAATAAAATTTCTATTTTCCCCATCACCAGAAACTAGGGCATCCTCAAAATTCTGTAGCAATTTCAGCCAATTGCAGCATACAGAGCAGCCATAAATATTGTCTAGTTAACTGGGGAAATATTTTGAGGACGACCCTCAAAATTCTATGGCAGAAGAAGTCGCGATGTCTCTGATCGTTTCATAGTCACCGGTTCATCTAACCAATTTCTAAACTGTATTTTTCTATGTCTTCGAAAACTATGCATGCCTGCTTTTGAAATAAACTCTGCTTTAGCAAATGCTGCCCCAATAATTTGAACAAGGTCTTCAGACAGAGCGGAGCAAATCAAGCAAGCAGACGAAGACATGAACCAACCTTCCCCCTGCAAAACTCACAATTTCTCTTTGAATGGAGGACAAGGAATATGCACACCTTGGAATCACAGCCTTCATAACAACAAAGATTCTGAACTCATTGCCAACTAAGAAGTACTCTTCTATCACCTATTATTTATTCATTGCATGAGACTAAGATCCGTCTCAATCCTACATAAGGCTAAGCACTGCCTTATCCCTACATGGGACTAAGCCATATCCCGAACTTTGCATGAGACTCAACATTGTCTCAAATCCTGCATAAGGCTAAGCATTTCCTCCACCTTGAATAAGGCTAAGCATTGCCTTATCCCTGCATGGGACTAAGCCCTAACACGAACTTTGCATGCGGCTAAGCCCTGCCTCCGTATTTGCATGAGGCTAAGCATTTCCTCCACCTTGCATAAGGCTAAGCTCTGCCTTCTATTTGCATAATACTAAGCTCTGTCGCAATCTTTTCATGAGGCTAAGCTCTGCCTCCCTATCTGCATAAGGCAAAACATTGCCTTCACTTTCATAAGGCTAAGCAATGCCTTCTCCTTTCATGGAACTAAGCCGTGTCTCAAACCTTGCATAAGGCTAAGCTCTGCCTTCTATTTACGTGAGACTAAGCTCTGTCTCAATCTTTGCATGAGGCTAAGCCCTGCCTCCCTATTTGCATAAGGCAAAACATTGCCTTCTCTTTGCATGGGACTAAGCCATGTCCGGAACCTTGCATGGGACTAAGCCCTATCCCGAACCCTGCATGAGGCTAAGCCCGGACTCCCTATCTGTATAAGGCTAAACATTTCCTTCACTTGCATAAGGCTAACCATTGAAATTCACTTGCGTAAGGCTAAGCACTGCCTTCTCTTTGCATGGACTTAGCCCTGTCCCGAACCTTGCATGGGACTAAGTCCTGTCCCAAACTTTGCATGAGGCTTCCCCTGACTCCTTACTTGCATAAGGCTAAGAATTGCCTTCTCTTTGCATGGGACTAAGCCCTATCCCGAACCCTGCATGGGACTAAGCCCTATCCCGAACCCTGCATGAGGCTAAGCCCTGCCTCCCCATTGGCATAAAGCTAAGCACTACCTTCATTTTCATGGGACTAAGCACTGTCCCAAATCTTTCATAAGGCTAAGCATTACCTTCTCTTTGCATGGGACTAAGCATTGTCCCGAATCCTGCACGAGACTAAGCATTGTCTCCCTTGCATTATTTATTCTATTCTCTCGGGCTAAGCTCTGCCCTCAACTCTATGCATGACTAAGCCTTGTCTTGTCGCTCCTAACATAATTTCTTTGCACCTCATGGGTTAAAATAACGCCAGCTTGTCCGAAGGCATCATAGTCTGAAGGCACCATCCTCATGGCTGTAAGACATCATGCCATGGCTTGAGGATCTCTCAAACTTGCATATAATTATTCAAAGGTGTCATGTTTCAGAGGCACCATTTTCATGGTCTGCGAATCCCTTAGCGCTTAATTCATGGCCCGAGACATCATGGTCTAAAGACGTCATCCTCAACCGTCCAGAGACAATCCTCATGGTCTAAAGGGAATTCTCATCACGTTTAAATTTATGCAAAGATATATGCCATTAGTGCATCTTGTATTTGCAGGTAACCCGATGAGCAATCATTACCCCAACGGGAGCAATCCTGCTCCAATTCCTTCACACTATTTCAAACGTGACCGCTCACCGTAACCATTTTACCTATTCAAAACCTTGTGTTCGTTCTTGTGATAACTTCTTCGATAAATTTCACCGATTAATCCAGAACTATACACGGCCTGATTTCTATAAAATAAGGGATATATAAGCATCTCGGAAATCAGAGTGCAGCCTACGTCTCTCGAATCACCCTATTCGATCAAAATTCGCCATCATATCTTTACCCGGTAACTCTTTTATCCTTCTCGGGTAAAGAGGGCCAGCTATTGTATACCCAATTTTTTCCAATATTATTTTCAAATGCATATATATCTTCAAAATAATGCATGAGCATCAATTAATATTTTTTCATAATTTCTGCATTTTTAAAGGATTTTTAATAAATTTATCCTAGTATTTTAATTATATAAATAATTACTAATTGCATCACAAATGGTTTTATAATAATTTTCTTGCATAATTTCATCATTTATATCTATTCTAAGTTTTAATTATTTCACGAATAGCTATATGTATATTTTAGGGTTATAATTGCAATAACTTTGCAATAATAGCCGACAAGTGCATAATTACTTTATTTCACAAGAAAATGATATTTCGTAATTTTATAATATTAAATAATTATTTAAAATAATTTTTATGCATGCATAAATTTTTTTATTATTTATTATCTATTTTATAAATTATTTATCGAATTAATAGGGTATTTAACAAATGGCCTCTTTTAATTTAATTTCATTTTTCGGGTATGACCCAAACCATTAACCTTAGCCCAATGAAAATACCCACAGCCCAATCTCCTATCTGACCCTCCCAACCACTAGATCAAATCATGGCAGTTGATCTCAGAGATCAACGGTCCAGGATGTGGTTACCATTTTTAATTACCCAAAACCTCCAAACCCTACTCAGTTCTCCAATTTCGTCGTCCCCAAATCCCTTCCCTCTCAATTCTCTCTCAAATTCTTCCCTAACCCTAGCATATGTCACCAGAAACCCTTCAATACATGGGGTTTCTCTTTGTTTTTAGGCCCCTTCCAGCCTCCTATCTCTACTAACTATTCGATTTCTTTGTTGGTTTGATGGTCTCAAAGAGTTTCAACTCAGATTCGATCCAAACCCTTTCATGTTTCTCGATGAACCTCCCTCTGTTCTTCTCCATGTTTGTGAGTACTGTTATCTTCATGTTTACGGCTTAATCTATGATTCCGGAACATATTTTTTTCTCACCTCAGTCATTTTTTTAAAACCCTAGTCTCTTACTATTCGAGCCGGTTCAGATCTCTATGTATTTGAGATGTTTTTGAATTTAGCTGATATTTGTCTTCAAAGATCTTCTGATTTTTCTCTTATTATCAACTAATTTTTTATTTTCTCCAAACTAGGGTTTCATCTTTAAGTTTCTGCAAAAAATATCTAAAATCTTTTAAACGTTTAACTCTAGTTCTCTTTGCTTGTTCAATTGATTTTCATGTCTATGTTCTAATCCCTAAGGTTTCTAACTATTCTACAACTTGTTATGATATTTGCCCGTTATTCTTCGCCCTGTCAATTAACAGAGGATAACTGATTTTATTCGCCTAATTAGGGTTTGAAATTATATTTTCTGTTAAGATTGTTATTTCTCTGTGATTTTTACTTATTTTTCCTTATCCGTGACTCATAATTGGTAGTACTTTCCTTAATTATGTTACTAGCCTAATTTATGGAATTTGATTATTTTAACCAAGCCCTAAATGGTCTCTGATTTATTTGTTTACATTATTAAACCCCCTAACTTGGCTGTTAATTGATTCTCCCTAATTTAAGGGGTGTTTTCCGGATTCTGTTGAATTACTTGATTGAGTTTAGCCCTAATAAACTGGTTAATTTATTCACATACCTTATTTGTGAACTCTAAATTTTCCTTTCCTTATTTGTCTACTCTGTTGAATGCTATATAAACCCCCATTATGATTTTTCAAAACACGAACACGCATAGAATGGCACAGAAACACACACATAAACTCTTACTCTTACCCACACTTTCAGTTGTAGTTCTTTCTGTTACATGCATTTGCTTCTCTGTCTAGCCGGCTGAAAGCCAGGGCTAGACTCTTGGAACCTATTTTCCTTCACTTCCTGTTTTCTATCTCTTAACTGGTATGCCTCCATTTTTGTTATCATGATCTGTTGTATGTGCTATGTATTTCAATATGCTTCTGTTGTGATATTTGTCTCTTAGCCATCTCCGTCCGTGTGATTTATATCTTCGAACCTCAATATGTCATGACATGCTTCCAGTTTTATTTTGAACTAGTATGACTTAGTTTTTGTTACCCCTTTGTTTCACATGGCTGTGTGGTTAGTGCTTCAAATTCCAACATGCCTCTGTTTGTCCTATTTTTATATTTGTTGCCCTCTTACTAGCATGCCTAAACACCTATTAACATGTCCTGTGATGTGTGTTAGTATAGTTAGTCTACCTTAGCATGTCTCTGTTTAGCCTACGATACTTGTTTACTTATTTCTGAAAATAGCATATTGAATTCCTACTACCCCACCCCCTTTTGTATGACTGTCTGATTAGTAACTTCATTTCAGCATGTTGTTCTCAGTTTAATACATGTCTATATGCTCACCTTGTAATAGTTAATGAACTAATTCAATTCCAACCATGGTAAACCTTGTTTGACTCAATTATGACTCTATTCTGTCTATGATTCACGCGTTACTGGTGATTGTTTAACTAGTGAAATTCAAGTCTGAATTCAGTCTGCTAAATGTGGTTCTGTTTGTAGTTTTTAATCTTGTAATCTGTTTCTATTCACTTCTAGAAGTCCAAACTATTTTTACTAAAACTATCTCCTACTTTTATATACTATTTTCAACTCCTACTCTTAGATTTCTAGGGTCCTGCCCCCCCCCCCCCCCCCCCCCCCCCAGTGTGAGCACTGCCTCGAAGTCCATGAGACTCCTCTAAACTCTGACACACTGCGGCTGGCCTTCGAAACTTATTCACAAAATTGTTTCTTTGAAAAGGCTCTGCTGTCAGCATTGCCCGGGGTCCCTGAGGCCCTTGGGAACTTTGACACACCAGAAGCCCATTTAATGTATTATGAACTACTAGTGTACTCTATATTTGGTTGGAGGCATGGCTTCCAGGTTGACTTTGGGCCTGCCAAGGCTCCCTATAGTGTAGTGATTTTCATTATGTAATTAATCTGTATTGGTCTGTAATAATAATCTCTATAAAACAGACATGGGGTAATTTGTAAAAGTTGGGGAGGGATTTTTATATATCTTTAATTATATCCGGGTAGAAATCATGCTGATAGGCAATTGTGGTGATTCATTGCCTATAGGGTTTATCTCATTATCTTGAATTTTCACACTCTACATCCTAGAAATCCTGCTTCTTGGCCGTTTATCAATGTTGCATCAATAATCATGTTTTCAAAATCTCCATGTGTTCATTAGAAATCATGTTCCTAGGATCTTCTTTGTTGAACTTTCTTTGAAACTGGTTAACTCCTTACTCGCCTAAATATCATGCCTATAGGAAACAGATATAAAATTAGTCTTGACGCTTAGACATCATGCCTATAGGAAATAAGTGTAAAAATAGTTTCAACACTTAGACATCATGCCTATAGGAAATAAATGTAAAAATCACTTTATGTGTTTAGATATCATGCCCGTAGGATATAATGATTATAAACCGTTCCAACACTTAGAAAGCATGGCTATAAAAGCTAAAAGATAAAATCTACCTTTTAATAATCAGCAACTGGTTTACAGCTTAGATACTATGTCTATAGGATTTTTCCTGGTTATCACTTAGGCAAGCCTGTAGGATAATTAAAACCATGGGTTTTAAAATTGTAATTGCTTGCTGTTTGAAAACGATCTCAGATTCGGAGAAATTGATAGAATCAGTAGGCAAACTGATACGTACTCACTGCCTCACTTAATAAAACTGCTATATAATTTGTTTATGCTCATTCAGAAATCCTAACTATAGGATCCTAAATCATTAAAAAAAAATTGTCTGAATAACATGCATTTATTTGTCTATTTGTGGAGGTAAACATGAGCCCCCTTAATTTCTCCTTATGTGACAGTCCTACTTGATTTTTGTTTGTCGCTTAGTTTTCTCTTTTTCAGCAACATAGGTTAGTCTAGAACCACCTTAAATAGAGGTCCTAAACACCTCCAGGGTCATAGGTACGGGACGGGTAATGCACGCATATGGTACGTATTGGATGTTATTAGAACTCTTAGGTAATAATTGAAAAGAGGAGGGTAACTGGGTAGTAAAGGAGTTGATGACATGTGCGCTAATGCTACGCGTAACACCTCAATTTGGGGAAGGTTACCGAGTATTGCATGGAAATGATCCTATAGGCTAATAAACCTAGGACCCCTTTAATTCCTGTTTTAAAGTACTCTCTATTTCTTTAAATTGCTTTATTTCCTTAAAGGACTAACTCGTTTAAATTAATTTTGGTCGAGACCCACGGTTGTGGACCTCGAGGGGTTCGTAACACCTTCCCTTCAAGGTAATTTCGAGCCCTTACCCAATCTCGGTTGATGTAAACCGGTTTATGAGTTATTTGCTTTAGGTGTCCTAATGCACCTTATTCCGTTAGGTGGCGACTCTTCCAATTCCATACCCCGTTCCAAAAGGAAACAAATTGTCCCAAAATGTCAAAACCCGAACTCCGCGAGGAAAAAGGGGTGCGATAATCCCCTACACTGTTAGCGCCAGAGGAGCTTCATAGAGCACCAGTACCGCCACCAGTCCTTACTAATTAGGATCTTCGGAGTGTTGTGTGCCTTTTGACCCAGTTAGTAGCTACACAACGACATACTAGAGTTCCAGCTAATATGGGACCTTCTAAGTGCCTACTTCCGAGACAGAGGTAGTGGAGTTAGTAACTTTCAGGCTACGACATATGGATGTGTATTGGTATGAATCATGGAAATCATCTAGAGGGAAGAATACGCAACCAGCAAAGTGGGGAGAATTCTCTATAGCCTTCCCGAACCATTACTTATCATTGGGATCCGGGAAGCCAAGGTTGATTAGTTCTTAGCTTTATAGCAGGGTGACATGAGTGTTCGCCAGTACAGCCTCAGGTTTAATTCATTGGCCATATATGCCCCATCTTCGGTTGATACGATGTGATCTAGGATATATCGGTTTGTGGAAGGACTAGCACGAGAGTTAGTTAAAGCATGTACCACAACTTGGCTGAATTAAAATATGGACATATCTCGGTTTTCGGCTTTCGCCCCTAATCTAGATGAGCATAAACATCGACAACAACTAGAACAAGCTCGAAAAAGACAGCAAGGTAAGAGAGAAACACAAGTTGACGAGTATCTAGGGGCAGTGAGTAGTAATAGGTCTCAGAAGAGACAAGGTAAGGCAGGGGCAATTTATTTAGGCCTAAGGAGACCCAATATTCTCCAAGTCCTCAGTTGAGAACAGGTCATGGATCAAGGGCACAAGGAGTGAAAGATAAAGAGAATATTCGACAAAGGAATCCACCTCGATGTGAGCAGTGTAGAAGGAGACACGGGGGACTGTGCTTACGCGGTACGGATGCACGTTTCAGATGTGGCATCCCAGGTTATATGGAATATAATTATTCGATGTTGGGTTATGATGATAGTAGTCGTTTAGGGCAGCCTAGGGCCTCAATACAATCATTTTAGATGGGTAGAGGTAGAAAGAGAGCGTCGGGCTTAAAAGGGACCCAGAATCAGATGTATGCATCGGGAGATCAGTGGAATTTCGAGCCCCCGATCTTAGAGGCAATTAGCTATGTTACCTATTTTAGAATAAGAGTATGTGTAATTGTGCTACTAGGTCTATATATATATATATATCAAGAGTATTGTTATATGATGTAGTAACTTGATTATTCATAAAGTTAGCATGTCATACCTAAGATTGTTGCAAAATATAATTAAAATGCTGAAAGACTAGATAAGGTAATGAACACGAGTGTGTCTTGGATATCCTTGAACTCCCGAAGTGGGATATAAGTCATAGTAAGATCTAAATTACGTAAATGCATTAAGACTACTAAATAAAGACCATTGTATGTTTAATAATGAGGATGATAACTGTTCTTAAGGATGTTTGAGATATAAATATCAATCAGTAAAACAATAAGGATCATGAGTTAGAGGGCCAAGAGGGAGCCGGATTTTTCAATATTGAACGATATTAGAACGTATTGGGAATGATTGAATCAGCTGAGCGTGAGTATCGGGTAGAAGCAATATCCATAAGTTGGTAATGCCCCTATATGAATGCTCTAGTATAAGGAAAAATATAATCACGACGAAGATGATAATATTATGGTATAAGATGCCGACTTTTTTCTATAGTTAGATATTATTTACAACCCTGCCAGCATGAAAATCTTGCTTTATTCATGATAAAAGGTTGTGTGAGGCCAAGTGTTGTCATTTACAAATATTGTCCCTATGTGGCATGTATAGTGTATTTTTCTGGTTGCGTGCAAGTTGGTTTTAGTCATGTGTTCAAAGTAGGCTTTAGCAATGTTTCGCAGGTCTACAAGAATTAACATTCGGGGACGAATGTTCCGGGGGGGGGGGGGGGGGGGGGGATGTAACACCCCATACTTTCATGCTACAATTCATCTTAAGTGAATCAATGTAATATGGAGAGCTTAAGGACCTTTACAAAGATAACAATGGGTTAAAACAAGTATTAATGAGGTATCGTGAGGGTTGGAGGTTAAACGAATCGAATATGTTATAACCCGTGCATTTGAGGTATTCTAGAAGTGCTTAATATACTAAGGAGATCATTTTTTAAGTTAATTTAATAATATAAATTTGTATGTTTAGTATTTAAGTCCAACAAGTTGTAAAACAAAATAAAGCAAAAGTTGTCGCAAGTTACATTAATAATTTGACCTAAATTTTGATCTAATATCACTGAGCTTTTCTCAAAATATACTTTGATTTATGGGGAGATATACCCATTAAATTGAATATATACGAGTCTATTTTCCAACCCATTAAATTTTGCACCGGTACGATGTCAGAAAAGAGAGACATTCACATTTTTGCGACAGTGCCCAAGCAGCTTCCTTGGGACCCACAAAGTCGGTGGAAGCTTAATTTGTTATATAAAGTGATAAATTTCGTCTCTAAATATCCTTTTCGACAAAATCAGACCTCCAAGAAACTCTTAACTCTCTCTAAACATATCCTAAATATTCATACACAAATCAAAGGGCAAACCACCTAAGTTCTTCATCAAAAGTGTTGTAGAGATGGTAGAGATCACTTATGTGATGTTGTTGATGTGTTGTATAGTTCTTTCAAGTTTAATGAGAGTTGTTCTTGGAGTTTTTATTGCTGTGTGAAGGTAATCTATTCTTATCCTAAATAAGTTTGATCATATCTAATCCCTAGCTAAGTTGTTTGAAGCTAGAAGTTATAAGTTAACTGTCAAAAGATGTATAAAAGTTGTGATACCATATTAGACTGTTTTGATGTGTCTTTATGATGTTGTTGTGGCTGGAGTTTTGGGAGATAATATATATATATATGTGTGTGTGGGGGTGGTTGTTGTTGTTAATATGTAACTTCATGAGAAGAATAAGTGTAGATTGGTGTTTTGTGGCTACTTAAGGACCGAGCTTGTCGCTCGATGTATCGTAAGATAGCTATTCCTAAGCTTAACGTTAGCCCTATTTTTGTTGTTATATTGCATTGTTGGGAAATGATCGTATTCACTAAGCTTCTGTAAATATGGATTAAGGGTGGCATGTTATTGTTAATGTTGTGACCTTGAGGAAGGTGAAAGAACTGGGGGAGATGCTGTCCAATTTGCCTTAGAACAAGCATGTTGCGTGGTAGCTAGTTGATGTGTTACTATTGTTGATAGTAGTGTTAGTTTTATTGGTGTATATTATATTGAAGACGAGACTTTACTACCATCTTCATCAAAATATTGACTTAAAGGTATGTAAGGCATTCCCTTTCTTCTTCCAACATGATTCTGTAGTGACGTCACCTTTATAAGAGGTTCAAGGAGCGACGAGTCCCATCGTATGTTCAATGTTGACGGTTTAAGAACCTCTAATAGTTAAAAAGTAAATATAGATAAGAAATGGGTTACTCGTAGTTGTAATCCTCGTCTAATTCCTAGAAATAAGTAGAGACCTCAAGGAACTTATGCTGAGTCTACGGCGAGAAGTATAGCCTTCGCTTAATGGTAAATTATAAACGTCTCACGAGTAGAAATTACATATAGAGCTTATGATCTTATCAAATGGCCGAAGTAGTTTTCATTTGTCGGTGAAGGTAGATACGGAAGATCCCTATTGCTAATAATAGAGAGAGATGTAAATTAAGAGATGTGATAAGTTTCCTAAACAAAACCAGCCCGTAAATGTAAAGGTTGTGAATGAGCAAACTAACGAATGAAGAATAGATCATATGCAGAAGAATGTAAGTTCACATAAGTTATGAAACACATTGTACTATCTAACTAGAATAATTATGCGATGTGGATATAGTAATGATATTCCATACATTAAAGGAAGTAGAGATTGAGTTAACAAATGTGATGAGTCGATTAAAACAATATGAAATACGAGCCCTACGATGTGCCAAATGAATTTGTAAAGGCAAGATTATATGAATCTCAAAACCCGCTTACTATGATTTCATGACGGATCTGTAAATCTAATAGTAGTTGTGAGTTTATTTAAAGCTAATGAGTAGGGATTAGGAGTTGTCGAATACGAACTAAGAGTTATCAAAAGTACTAGAAGAAGTTATATGTTATAGACACGTGTACCTAGCTTGTAAGATATTGATTGTTTCATGATGTTGTAATGTTATTTATGCATAAGTATGTTCCTTATAGGCGGTCTATGAACGCATATGGGATAATGAAGGTTAACCTATGGATGGTCTATGAAACACATAGGTAACATAAAGTTTGACTATGGACGGTCCCGTGTGTACGCATAGTCCGATCCAAATATTTTGAGTCGTACAGACAGTCTGCTTTGCAATGGTACGTGCCACCTGATAGTAATTTTGTAGTGTGCCTTACAGACGATCTACCTTGATATGCGTAAGAGACACATTGTATTCTTATAATAAGTAACAACGATGATGCAACAAGAGATCACTAAGCAACAGTTGACAGAAATAGGTTAGACTCATATGATAGAAATCTAGTAAGCTCAGTCTTATTCTTACCATTCAGCAGACTATTTTTGTATTTATTCGTGCTTTTCAGTTTTCATAATTTATTTATATGTATTGATTTCCGCATTACATACTTGGTATAACTCATTGTACTAACGTCCCATTGTCGGGGCGCTACACTTCATGCCTGCAGGTGCAAGTAATCAGTTTGATGAGCCCTCAAAGTAGACAGGATTGATATTCTACGAGAAATCGGCAAGACTCCATCTCTTCCAGAGTATAGCCGAGTCTAGAGATCATGATATCGGATTTTTTATGGACTTACGGGTAGGCCAGGGCCCTGTCACGATGATAATTTGATGTAAGATATTCTTAGAGGCTTTGTAGACACATGTTCAGTATGTGTAGTATGTCAGTCGCCTTGTCGGCCTCATTTATGTTTTCTTTCTGGGTTGTCCGGTATTGATACTTCTAGTGGACACCTCGCCTCGAACATGTATTGATGTTTTGAGTATGATGGCTAGCTGATATAATGCTTGGGCCGCCTACGATATATTACGAGTTGTGGCCATGTTGGCTTGTGTATGTTCTGGGTTACGTCGAGCATTCAAGAGTTGCAAAATGCAAGTGCCAACCACACCTCACCTAAGTTGGGGTGTTAAAAGTATATTAATTCAAAATCGAGGGTTTTATCCCATTTTTACATCTTTTGAGATAGAACCTCGGCTTGGGCAATTCTTGAAGGAATTTTGACGGAGTTGATTGGAGTAAGTGGTTATAACTTGGATTTGATTAATACACATGAATCTATAATTGTTTTTACCATTTAATTAGTGTTCTTGGTTGGAAAATCCTGGAAAAATTATGGAAATTTCATAAGCTATGTTTTGAGAATTTGAAAGACGATTTGAGGTTGCAATTTGGTGATTTTGATATGGTTGGACTCCTTATTGAATGGAAAGTTGGATTTTGTAAATTTTGTTGGGTTCCAAGACATGGGACCAGAGTTTGCTTTTTGACATTTGTCGAAGAACTTAGCTTTATTGTATGGAATCGTTTCCTATAGTTTGTATTGATTGTATTAAATTATTTGTGGTTAGACTCGAGTCATTCAGAGGCTGATTCGAGAGGCAAGGGCTTGGTGGAGTTGTGATTTGTGCGGTTTGAGGTAACTAATACTTCTAAACTCGGTACGGAGGGTATTAATCCCTGGATTTCATGTTATATGGTTGGTGTTGAGGTGACGCCCATGTTAGGTGACAGGCGTGTGGGCATACACCGTGGTAATTGTGACTCGGTTATCTTATGGTCTATGTAATTATCAATTCTTGTTTCTATACATGTAACCACTATATGTTAGAGTAATTGAGCCACAATCCATGTTAGAAATCATAATTAGGTTATATGCTTATTCTGTTGCGACCTATTGAGGTCAATTGTGTTGTTGAGTTATTCGCTTAAATTGCAATTATGTACTAAGTCACATTCATCATTTGCTCATCATATATCAGTCTTTGTTATCATTTATTTGTACATCATGTTATTATTGTTTGGGCTTATTGGCATGAGATTTGTGAGTCTGAGAGACTAGAGATATTGGTGACTGTGTTGGGGACTGAGGGCTTGCTTTTGAGTGGTATTTATGGAAACGGATTATACGCTGTAACATGCTTTATTGACAAACTTATGGGATTGGGATGCATGTTGCAGCCAACCATGTTGGCTTATTAGTATTTAGGCAGCATCCGCCCCTTCGGAATTTGACATACCAACAGTGAGTACATGTACCGTTGAGTGTTGAGCGAGTGCCGAGTGCCGAGTGCTGAGTACTTGAGAGTGTTGAGTGGTTAAGTGTGCTAAGTGAGGTTGAATAATCCAAGAGTGTGAGTATATGAGTTTATCACTATTTTGCATTATAGGTTACATGCATATTAGACATGCAGACATAGAGATATAACATTCCTCATGCAAGCTATACTTGGCATATTTTATCAGTATTAAGCCTAAACTAGTGAACTTGTAAGCATGTAAATATACATGTACTGTGTACAAGCAAATTAGGACATTTCTCTGAGTTATTACTCTCACTCCCTATTATATCTATATTGCTATTATTTTGATTTGGAATGTACCTTTCTGAATTCATCACTGCTTTCGACCAAAAGTTATGTTATTTATTGAGTATATTGGCTTAGTTGTACTCATACTACACTTTGCATGTGCAGATCCATTTACTTATGGATTAGTTGGTTGCTAGACTTGGAGAATTACCTGCTTGGAGACTATTGAGGTAGCTGCTATGGCGTTCGCATATCTCGACTCACATTCTTTTCAGTTTATTTAACATTGTTCTATCTTTCAATAGAGTTGTATTAGAAGTTTGATTGTGTTGACATTTAGTATCTCATGTAATCGGCGACTCCCGAATTTTATAGATTTTGTAGTTGAGTCGCAGTTATTCTTATCTGTATTTATGAGATTTTTTACTGTTAAACTTATTATATCATGCTTTTAATTTAAAATGCGTAGTTATTTTGTGATTGTCGACTCGCCTAGTACCGTGTTAGGATCCATCACGACATGTTGACATTTGCATCTTGACAAGTTCTGAACTCAGCCTTTCTGAGAGCAGAAGTGAAAATAATGATAATGCGATGGCAAAGCTATTGAATTAAGAGAAAAATCGTAAAAAGCTTTTGTGTGCATAATCCTTTCCCCTTTTTTCCTCTCCCTACAACGGTAGTAAAGCCCTTTATTTATAGCCCTATCTCGGGAAACGAAATTATAGGATCAAGCTCCTCTTAAATGAAAATGAAAGTGAGATTAATGAACCTATAACGGCATGCTTTGAATGCAAGTATTCTCTATATCGGCTGCCCATTTAAGCTAGCAAATATATCCTCATTGAATGAAGTATGACGGCAAACCTTTGAACTTCTACTCCCGACTATGTTCCCTTCGGAACTTTCCTAGTGCCGATCACACACGTTACATCCGACATTAGTTGCTTCTCGACTTATCTTTTGCCTATTTTCGGTTTCACATGTCATTTTACCATTCCACCATCTGTTATCTACCAATTTTATCTTGTACAGCATACGAAACTGCATCTCTTTTTGACAGACAATAGGGGAATGTTATTGACTGCTAATTCTTTCTCGAATAGTTACCTTTTCCATTGATATCTTCTGTACAACTTTAATGGGACAAGTAGCATGATGAGACAGTGAATCCGACATTTCACTCCGTGAAGAGAAATTCAAATCAGGAAAAATAATATTAAGGCAATAAGACAAAAATACAACGCAATTAAGGAGAAAGTGGAAAACTACCAAGAATGCTACAATGAGAGCTTCATTATGTTATGGCAAACAACAGGAACCGATGCTATGCAAAGATTCTTTCATATTTGTGGAAGTTCAAGTCTTCATTCTAAAGCATATCTGATAACAAATTGTTGAATATGGCAAGAGTCTATACGGGTTGATGCACTTCTATTTTAATGTAACCTAGTATTTGCAAATTTTTAGTTCAATAGATCAGACTGTTGGATGAGTGCCCAAATGTATTGTTAGTAGTGGTGAGTGTAGTCTTTGCTTTTAGAGAAATGTGTCTTGGCTATTCTATTTGCACGTTGAATTCTTTGTTTTGAGAATTATGGAAAATACCTCGTTTCAATTATGAGAGTAGTCATGCCATTCCTACAAAATTAGTAGTTCTTGGAGAGATCTCATCCTAATTATCATTTATTCATATGCCCAATTATGGGCAGTCCGATGCACTAAACCCATGCTATATGTAGAATTCGAGAAAAAAGTCAGATCGCATGGGTCAATTGTACGCAACATTACCCTGCATTTCTGTAAGAGGTTGTTTCCACGAAATTATTGTTACTATGTATTGCATTTTTAACGCCACTACTAATCCTTAAGCATTTTAGAAAGCTACCATTATAAAAAATATATGCCTACACATTCAGTGATCATCAAGATCGGGTAAGTGGACTTGGAATGGAGATAATTGTCACTTTTTCATCTTCAAAGATTCCGTAAATAATTCTAATGAAAAGATTTGTACGTGTGATGTAGTCAATTATATATAGAATTTAGTATTATGTGCGTAAAATATAAAATTTATTCTTATACGATAAATTTATAAAAGTATCATTTATCACCTTATTTATGTTTTCGCAAAGCGCGGATAACTTCATTAGTATATTATATACAAATGTCATTTTTATCTGATGTGTCTATTTTTTTCTTTAAGTATGATATAATTTCATTAATTTTAGAAATTAGAAAATTATAAGGTCATTGTCATCTAGGTTGGAAAAAACAAAAATTGCTCAAGTTATGTCTAACCAAACCCCATCCTCACATAAGTTTTCAACTAAAAACCAAAAGGATTTAAAAAAAAAAAAAACAACAGACATTTCATTAGAATACAAATTGAAATCCATCACACATATAAAGGAGACTAACTGACAGTTGATTAGAATACAAAATCAATTTCATTTATGTGGATACAGAAATGGATAGGTCAAAGTCGGTTTGCTTTGTCGTATTGAGTTAGGTGATGGATGCTGAGTCATATACTAGTAGGCAACAACTCATTGATATCACCACCCCTCGCTTACACATAACCGGTCGCCTCCTGCGCTATGGTGTTTGGGTAATTAAATTAAATTAAACAGGGAGTTCTGCAAAAGATTTTGTTGGTTGTTTGTTAAAAACCGACCAAAGTTAATTAGGATTAGTAATATAATAAATTGTGAAGAAATTTTTTTTTTTTTTATAATACGTCCAGCTAGAATCACTTTGCTTTATCTAATGTTACGACGTAGCCGGTCATCTTGTCTATCGTAGTCCCATTCCCCCTGTTTATTGCTAATTCTATATTCACTTGTGGTTGCGTAACTTGCCGGGGTGATTGGTTTAGTTTCGGAGTGAGTTGCGACATATAGTGCTAAGGTTAGAAGCTTAAGTTGAAAGAGTTGATTGGATGTTGACTTTCGTGTAAACAACTCTGGAACAGAGGTTTTATGGTTCTAATAGCATCATATGATAATTTTGGACTTAGATTGCATCGACTCGACCGGCCATTTTGAGTATTGCAGTCCTGTTCCCCCCCATTTACTGTTTAATTTGTGTTCATTTGTAGTTATATGACTTACCGGGGTGGTTGGTTTGGTTCCGGATGTTTCTGAATGAATTGAGACACTTAGGCAAGGGGTTGGAAGCCTAAGTTGAAAGAGTTGACCAGATGTTGACTTATGTGTAAATGAATCAGGAATAATGTTTTTATGGTTATGATAGCTCCATATATTGATTTTTGGATTTAGGAGTGTATCCCGATAAAGATTTGGGGGTTTGTAAGTAATTTTGGATTGAATTGGCGAAAGTTTGAAGAGTTGAGAGGTTTGACCGAGAGTTGACTTTGTGATTACTGGCCTCAATTTTTTTTTCCTGAAGTTGAAATAGGTTTGTTGTGTCATTTATGACTTGTGTGCAAAATTTGGGGTCAATAAGAGTTGGTTTGATAGGTTTCGACATCGATTGTAGAAGTTGAAAATTCCTTAGTTTCATTAGGCTTTAATATGGGTGCGATTCGAGTTTTTAATTTGTTCGATGTGCTTTGAGGCCTCGACTAAGTTCGTATCGTGTTTTAGGACTTGTTGATATGTTTGGTTCAGGTCCCGGGGATTTGTGGTGGATTTCGGATGGTTAACAAATCAAAATTTGACTTAGGAAATATGTTGAAGTGCTTCATGTCTGGTGTCATCGACCCTGCTGAAGGATTTGCCACAGGTGTGGATCCACAGAAGCGGCTAGGTCTGCACACGTTCAAAAAGGGAGAAGGCAGCTGGGAAACATAGGTGCAAAGGAGAAATTCATAGAAGCTGGCGCGCTCCTGCGCGAAGTGTTCTGCATAAATGAAGCTGGGCAGTGTGGCTGGTGATCGCAGAAGCAATAATTTTATCTGTAGATGCGGACCAGGAGGTGAGAAGGGGGGACCGCAGTGCGTTAGCTCGGGTGTCTAGTGTTCTTCGTAGACATGTGCAATTTCGCTGGCAGAAGTGTTATAACGGAGGGTTACAGTAATTTCCTCATTAATTGAACTTTGGGAGCTTGGGTTGAGGCGATTTTAGAAGAGGATTTTGATATATTTCAAGAGGTAAGCAACTTCTAGTCGTTTTTATCTATTAATATTGAATACCCATTGAATTCCCTCATAGATTTGGTAGTTTTGAGGTTCAAAAATTGGGGATTTGTGACCCATGTATAAGAGTAATAATTGGATATTTAAGTGACGATTTGAGGTCAGAATTGAGATATTTTGGTATGGTTAGAGTTCTAGAATGGGTGTTCGGATTTTGTTGATTTTGCTGGATTTCGTGACATGAGCCCGAATTTTGTAGAATAGGTCTTAACTTTATATATATTATTACTTTATAGATCAGGCTGTACACTACAGCAGCCTTTTAGGCTTTATTATGATGGGATCGGGTTGCATGCGGCAGCAGGCCAGATGGCTTTATATTATCCTTTGGGCAGGATTTACCCCTTAGGAGTCTGACATACTAGTCGTGAGCACAAGTACTGTACAATGCTGAGTGACTAAGTGTGATGAGCGAGAATTGAGACAGTGAGATTGAGTACTCTAAGACTGTGAGTACGTGAGGTTTTCATTGTGATGCATCACATCTGACATGCACTTTGACATGTAGATATAAAGATGTGATATTCCTCATAATAGTCATATTTGGCATATTTTATCTACATTGGGCTTAAACTATTAAACATGAAAGCATGTCTATGTTCCTGTATTGTGTACTAAAGATTATGTGTTTCTCTGAGATATATCATATTTCATGTCATACCTGTATGGTTATATATCATGATTTGGACTGTCATTAACTGATCTCATCACTGCTCCCAACCCAAGGTTAATCTTGTTACTTATTGCGTATATTTGTTCTGTTGTACTCATACTATAATCTGCACATCGTGTGCAGATCCAGGTACTTCTGGGCATGGTGGTTGCTAGCTTTGGCGCTTTATCTATTCGTAGACTACTAAGGTAGCTGCCTTGCGTCCGCATACCTTGACTTTCCCTCTTTTTATTTTATTAGTACTCTTATATCTTTCTAGACAATGTTTTAGTATTCAGACTGTGTTATCATTGAAATATACATGTACGTAGCGACACCCGAATTCTGGAGGATTTTGTATTTAGTTGTGGTGTTTTCTTATCACGTATTCTGAGATTTTCACTATTAAGATTATTTCATTGTGCTCTAAATTTAAAGACGCGTGGTTATTTGTGGATATCGTCTTGCCTAATACTATGATAAACACCATCACGACATTTTGAGTTTTGGATCATGACAAGTGGGTATCAGAGCCTACGTTACATATGTATCACAAGTCATAAGAAGGTTTAGTAGATTCTTGGTGATCGGTATGGAGAGGTCTGTACTTATCTTTGAGAAGCTGCCAAACCATTAGGGAAAAAAACTTCACTCTGAAGTATTCTTGTCGTGTGAATTTGTTGATTCATGGAAATAAACTTCTGCTATTCTATTCTTTCACAGATGGTGAGGACACGTGCTAACGTATCGGGCAGACATCCACTAATAACACCATCCAGGGTCACGAGAGATCGTGGCTGCGGCAGAGACCTGGTGCAGCTCGTACAACAACTAGAGCAATACGTGTAGACCCACTGGTTGCTCTAGCACAGGAGCAGATTCTAGACGTGGTTGAGCCGTTGGGACCATCTCAAGCACCAACTGTGCCTCTTTTAATACTAGTCCTTCAGGACGCTCTAGCTAGATATTGACTGTATGCACCACCTTTGCTCAGGCGATTTCAGCTCTGGTCGCGGAAACCAGTTCTCAGGATGAGGGAGGTGCTTAGACTCCCGCTGCCCGTACTCCATAGCAGGTGGTTCAGGGACTCCAGACACCTAGGGTACTACCAGCCAAGTCGGTTGTAGTTGCTCAGATCCAAGTGGGTACCCTTATGAGCGATAAGGATGAGAAGATCAAGACTAGAGAGGTTCGGGAGGCTCAAGCCTGCATCATCTAGTGGGGCTGAGTGAGAGGATGCTCAAGACTTCTTTGATAGTTGCTAGCAGATTCTTTGCACGATGGGTATTCTGGAGACTAGTGGGGTCTCATTACTACTTTTCATCTAACAGGGGAAGCCTTCTGATGGTGGGAGGCCTATGAGCGGAGCAGGCCAGCCGGTGCTGCACCACTTACATGACACAAGTTCTTCGTTCACTTCTTAGAGAAGTTTATACCACTGACCCGCAGGGAGGAGTTGCGTAGGCATGTATGAGATGAGATTTCAGAGTTGTCTTGTCACATGATCTGTTGGTTCCAACAAAGTGGGGGAGTATTAGAATGTTCATTGATGTCCTCAACTGTGGATGTTGCTTTGTGTCATGCCCCAAAATCGAGGGACGAGACCGGCGCCTAACCGAGTGAACCCGGCCAAGAGAACCTGATTTGCCTTTCCTATCCCACGCGTTACCTCGCGATTTCAATATACATTATTCATGTGAAATGGCCATTTATAACTTAAACATAAACTTACGGCTTGAATTCGTTTCCACTTTTTATCATTCCCAACATAGGATGCCAATTACTTATGAAATACATACGACATTTACCAACGTGGACCACGATTCTGAACCGTACGCTTACTACCCCAAATACATGTATACATTACCACATTGTGTCTACGGAGCCTCTACGAATACAAAAGGGTTTATATACTACTTTCTGGTAACAAGGACCCGGCTATACCTTATACTACACCATAAACTCAAAATAAGGTGACATGAGCTACACGTGGGCCCGGGAGGAAATGGGGCTCACCAGAACAGCTGGCGGAAAGGAGAGGAGGCACTACGGATGGTGGGCTGAATTACCTGCTTTAGAAACACCTACATTTATATAAAAAAATGTAGCGACCCCGGCAAAAGGGACGTTAGTTTTGTGGAATAGTACTAGTATGTACGAACAAACTTTATCCCAAGTACAATAAAACAGTACACAATTAAGAGACAGTAATAGAACCAATTAATCAATACACGTGGAAAGAAACATCTAAAATCAAACAAGTTTCACAATCTCTCCTTTTTCCCTTTCAAATCATCATATTCAAGAGCTCATATATTTTCATTTCAGTAGTGATAATGATCACATTCCATCCTTATTACCTCGGCCACCCTTATTACCTCGGCCACCCTTATCACCACAACCCACACCTTATTACTTGGTTTTGCGGCGCGCAACCCGACCCGCCTGACAATTTACATTCACAACAACAATCACAAACAACATACATCACAAGAATAATCATTTCATGGAACACAAGTTCATATCAACAATTTATTTGTTTGGGCCCGAGGCACCATCATTCTCACCAAGCAGTAATTAATGTACACGGTGTTTCCATAATCGTCCAACTAATTTACATCAGCTCACAATACCCTTTCTCATTACTTACCACGCACGATTTTTAGCCATTATATACATTCCCACACTTGGGAACATTAACAATTTTTCATTCATTACACACCCTTTCATATCGATACCCTTTAGCATTTACGAGCTTGGCACAAAATGAACTTGGCACATCAAATCACTTTTCACAACCTCATATAGCACAGTGACACGATAGTCAACTAGAACTATCAGAGAATAGAATCTTACGTCTCAACACATCTGAACAATCAATTCACATATTTCCAAATAAGGTACGCATGCCATACACTCGGACCCAACAAGAGGATTCTACGAAGGTTAAAGTTAGCCATACATACCTGGGGTCAAAATTCCTTTTTAACTTTTACTCACAAATCACCGGACCGACTAGTACCGTAAATCTAGTTCACAATTAAACATATTCAACTCAGAATTGGAAATCATGCATGCAATTTGAACTCTTTTAAGCATTTTATCGAATGCTATGTGACCCCTTAGATTGCCAACCCCTTATTTGCGAATTTACCCCAACCCACTTCCTCTTACTAGATTATGGACATTAACGATCATGCATGCAAGCTATCAACTTATATTTTCAAGAATCAATTCATAAGAACCCCCCCTTTTGTTTAAAACCTGAAAACTAACGAAAAGGATTGGGGATTCTTTCCTGTTAGAATGAAGAAAAAGATGATTACTCGAAATTTCCAGGCCTGAGTGACTTTGAAAATCGAATTGATAGAGATAAAGCTTTCTCTCTCAAGAACCCTCTCTCCCCTCTCTCTAATGTTTCTCAGAAAATGGTTAAAAATGAAGGGGAGGGTGTTTTAATGAGCTGGGGTCGGGTTTTAAAATTAAAAAAATAGGGCCCGACACAAGAATGCTGTCAGGAATGCGATCGCATTTCTGACATGCGGTCCGCAGAATCGACCGCACAATGGCCCTCAAGATGGGCCAAAATTTAAAACACACTGCCCAAGTATGCGACCACTGTGCGGTCCGCATACACATTTTGCAATCGCATAATCCCTCCCAAAATCAAAGGCAACAATGAGACAGATATGCGGTCCGCGGAACTGAAATGCGATCGCATGTTGGACCGCATAGTTGACCACAAATGGGGCAGTGATCTGCCCGTGTATGCGACCATTATGTGGTCCACATATATGTTATGCGATCGCATAGCGCGTCGCATAACGCCTACTTTCTGGGAAATTTTATTCTTTAAGTCTCGGGGTACTTTTTACTCAATTTAGGTCCGTTTTAAAAATTTCCACAATAAAAACAACTCGGGGACTCATTCGGACATTATTTTTAAACAAGAAAATTTTACGGGTCCTTATATCCTCCCCCCCCCTCCCTTAAAAATCATACGTCCTCGAATGAGGGTTTTGGAAATAAATTAGTTTTGAAAGCGTGATATGAAACTTCTAGATTTTCACTAACTCCAATATATCAGAAAAAAATTTCCCAGAGTTTCCTTTGTAATTAGACCTATCTACCTGTCAGAGAGCCCCCGAAACACGTTTCCAAGCACCATTACACATTTTTAATCACCCAATAACTCACACACAACGTTGTTACCTCAATAATTTGTAAATATTCAATCATTTTGTCAACTACGCATAGTTCTTTCTTCTTATACAACAAATTTGCACATGATTCACATTTTTGCACATAACTTGGTTGTTTCAATGAGTCTCATACAACCAATCACCTCAATATACTATATTCATTTCAATTAATCATTACCAACATACACTACTATTAATCACTTGCCTAACACATACATTCCACAAAACTTTCATTTACCTCAAGGGTTGCACACTACCCAAATAGAATAGCGGGTTCAGTTTTAGCATATATTGGAAATTACAACAATAAGGCAATTAGGGGAAGATGGGGTGCTTTTGGACAAAACTGAACATAAAATATAATTTGTGTAGGGATGATAGTTCGGACTAACACTACTAGACTCATTCAAACAAATGGAATATTTTTCTTTCATCTCATTCTCCGCTTCCCACGTAGCTTCCTCAATGTGCTGACTTCGCCACAATACTTTGACTGAAGAAATTTCTTTGTTCCTCAATCTACAGACTTGTCTATCAAGAATGGCAACCGAAACCTCTTCATACGATAATTCTTCATTAACCTCAATAGTCTCAACTGGCACGATGGCTGAGGGATCTCCAACCACTTTCTTCAACATGGACACGTGGAACACCAGGTGCACTAATGACAATTCAGGGGGTAATTCCAACCTATAATCCACTTGTCCTATCCTTTGAGTAATCTGATATGGCCCGACATACCTTGGGCTCAATTTCCCTTTCTTACCAAACCGCATCACTCCCTTCATGGGAGATACCTTCAAGAATACCCAATCATCTACTTGGAATTCCAATTCTCTTCGACAAACGTCCGCATAGGATTTTTGATGGCTCTGAGCGGTTTTCATCCTCTCCCGAATGACTCTGACTTTTTCCAATGCCTGGTGCACAAGATCTGGCCCTAACAATTCTGCTTCACCAACCTCGAACCACCAATCGGAGATCTGCACTTCCTTCCTTACAATGCCTCAAATGGGGCCATCTAAATACTACCGTGAAAGCTATTATTCTAAGCAAATTCGATAAGCGTTAAATGATCATCCCAACTACCCTTGATGTCTAACACACAAGCACGTAACATATCTTCAAGCGTCTGAATAGTCCACTCTGCCTGACCATCAGTCTGCGGATGGAAACTTGTGCTGAGATTTACCTGAGTACCCAAACCTTGCTAAAATATCCTCCAAAAATTAGCCGTGAACTGGGCTACTCGGTCTGAGATAATAGAAACTGGAGTACCATGAAGCCTGACTATTTCCCTTATATACAACTGAGCGTACTATTCTGCAGTATTAGTGGACTTGACCGGCAAGAAGTGAGCTGATTTCGTGAGTCGATCCACTATCACCCAAATCGAGTCGAACTTGCGCTGAGTGCGAGGTAACCCTACCACTAAATCCATGTTGATAATTTCCCATTTCCACATTGGAATTTTCATAAGATGAGTTAACCCACCAGGCCTCTGATGCTCGGCCTTCACCTGCTGACAATTCGGACATTTAGATAAAAAGTCTGCCATACCTCTTTTCGTACCGCTCCACCAATAAACTTCCCGGAGATCTTGATACATTTTTGTAGAACCTGGTTTCACGGAATACCTGGAATTTTGAGCTTCCGCCATCACCCTCTACTGAAGATTATCCACATCAGGAACACATAGCCTTCCCTGGCATCGCAAAACACCATCATCGCTCCCAAGTGAAAATGCCGAAATCTTGCTACTAAGAATTGCCTCCTTCAACTGCGCCAATGCTGGATCAATAAACTGCTTCTCCTTGATTTTCGCTACAAGTGATGATTCTGCCCCATTATGCACCATGACTTTCCCCTCGTCTGAGGTCGAGAGGCAGACTCCCAGACTAGCTAATTGACAAACCTCCCGAGCCAACGGCCTCTGATCTTCCTCCAAATGAGCCAGACTACCCATAGACTTTCGACTGAGAGCGTTGACCACTACATTTTCTTTTCCCGGATGATACAGAATGTTCATATCATAATCCTTAAGCAATTCTAACCACCGACACTGCCTTAAATTAAACTTCTTCTGCTTGAACAGATATTAGAATGCAAACATAACTTCCGCGAGTTCTAAATGGACCCCATACAAATAGTGCCGCCAGATTTTTAATGCAAACATAACTTCCGCGAGTTCTAAATCATGCGCCGGATAATTCTTCTCGTGATTCTTGAGTTGCCTGGAAGTATAGGCTATAACCTTCCCATGTTGCATCAACACACATCCCAAACCAACCCTTGAAGCATCGCAATAAACCACAAATCCCCCCGTGCCTTCTGGCAAGGTTAACACCAGTGCTGAAGTCAATATTGATTTCAATTCCTGAAAGCTCTTCTCACAAGCGTCGGACCATTGGAACTTAGTTGCCTTCTTTGTCAATTTAGTCGATGGGGAGGTGAGGGTAGAGAACCCCTCCACAAACCTCTGATAATACCCGGCTAGACCCAAGAAACTGCGAATCTTTGTCGGGATCGTTGGTCTAGACCAATCCTTCGCCGTTGTGATCTTCTGGGGTTCAACCTTAATCCCTTCTCTGGAAACAACATGACTCAAAAATGTGACTGACTCCAGCCAAAATTCACAGTTGGTGTTGATGAAGAGTCTGCAGAATTGCCCTGAGGTGATTGGCATGATCCTCTCGACTCCGCGAGTAGACAAGGATGTCATCAATAAAAACAATCACGAAGGAGCCAAGAAACGGTTTGAAAACCCAATTCATAAGATCCATGAAAGCCGCTGCAGCATTTGTCAGTCCAAAGGACATAACCAAAAATTCAAAATGGCCATAACGAGTTCTGAAGGCGGTCTTAGGAATATCCTACTCTCTGATCTTCAACTGGTGATACCACGATCGTAAATCAATTTTGGAGAAGAACCTTGCACCCTGCGATTGGTCGAACAAATCATCTATATAAGGAAATGGATACTTGTTTTTGATAGTGACTTTGTTTAGCTGCCGATAATCAGTACACATCTGAAGCGACCCATCCTTCTTCCTGACGAAAAGAACTAGAGCGCCCCACGGCGACACACTCGTCCGAATAAACTCCTTCTCTAATAAGTGTTTCAACTGCTCATTTAACTCCCTCAACTCTGCTGGCGTCATTCTGTATGGTGGAATAGATATTGGCTGCGTGTATGGCAATACAGCAATCCCGAAATCGATCTCTCTATCTTGAGGAATCCCTGGAAGCTCGTCAGAAAATAATTCAAGAAACTCATTCACGACTGATCGGACTCGGGGGAAGACACTTATGAAGTGGTGTCCGCAACCCGGACCAAATGATAAACACACCCCTTTTCTAATCATGTTCGAGGCCTTAAGGTAGGAAATAAACCTACCATTTGGCACCACACCATTCCCTTTCCACTCAATAACTGACTCGTTAGGAAACTCTAGTCTCATAATTCTGGTTTGGCAGTCGAGTTTACCAAAGCACGAGTAAAGCCAATTCATCCCCATGATAACATTGAAATCTACCATCCCAAGTTCGATAAGATCGGTCGTGGTATCTCGACCACACACCGTGACAACACAATTCCTATAGACTCGTGCAGCTGTGACGGAATCACCAACAAGAGTCAACACAGAGAACGAATCATGAAATTGTTCGAGTTCTATCCCAAAACTTGAAGCAATAAATGGGGTAACATATGACAAAGAGGACCCATGATCAATAAGAGCATAAACACCAAGTGCTTGAACAATCAGAATACCTGTGATAACATCTGGAGAAGCTTCCGCACTCTGGCAACCACTCAAAGCATAGAAGCAACTAGGTCCACCTCTACCTCGTACTCCACCCCTAACTGCACCACGCCCTGCTAGAGCTGGAGGACGCCCTGAAGATGCTGCGACTGAAGAACCGGACGGCTGGGCAAAACTACTAGCCATGCCCTAACTGGGTGCACTGCAATTTCGCTGAATATGACCTCTCTCCCAACATCTGAAGCATATGGGGATATCCAGGTAACAAGGCTCGGTATGGAACCTCCCACACTTAGGGCACAAAGCCCTCATCTGCTGATGGAACCTCCCTTCTGGACGACCGGACTGATGGGGTCTCCTGCTCCCTGATCTTAGCCCCCAGCGACTGCTCTGGTGATAACGGGGCATTGATGGCGGTGCACTGGATGAGGACTGAGCATAAGAATGGGATGGCCCTGATGGTCCTCTCCCCTGAACTGGTCTCCCTCCTCCAACCGAACTCCCCGAGTGGCCCGCTGATCGGGCCCTGCTAATACCCTCCCTCTCCGACCTTATCTTCAATTTTCTGCCTCCGCGGACTGGGCGAATCCCACTATCTTACCATAATTCATGTCTGAGTGCAAGGAAGCTGTAGCACCTTCATTCACAACCAAGGTACTGAGGCCCTGAACAAATCGCCTAACTCTGGCATCCATAGTCGATACCAAGTGAGGAGCGTACTTGGACAACCTCACGAACTCCATGTGGTACTCCCACACACTCATATTACCCTGCTTGAGAACCTCAAACTCCATAGCACGGGCTGCCATAGTCTCGGCAAACAATAAGTGATCCATGAAAGCATCAACGAACTCATCCCATCTCTCCAGAGGACGTCCCTCCCCACGGTAATCCTCCCACATATCGAACCAGGAATACGCTGCTCCCCTCAGCCTGCAAGATGCTAACTCAACCCCCTCTGTCTATTTAGCCTTCATAACCTGAAGCGTCTTGTACATTTCATCTAGAAAGTCCTGCGGATCGGCCTCTGGATCAATACCTGAGAACTCTTGAGGGGCCAACTGCCGAAACTGGTTGACTCTAGAACGGGCGGAATCTCCCTGTCCTCTAGAAGATGCAGGGGCAACATGAGATCTTTGGGCCTGAACGGCCACTAACTGGGTCAACATATGAATGGCTCCCCTTAGGTCCCCATCGCAAGTACCGTGACCAGAAGCTAGAACCGAAGAAGGATCAGGAGTATCAGCGGGAGGGATTGTAGCACCCTCCGCCACAGCAGGAATAGGAACAATCTGATCTGGAACAAAAAGGCTAGATGGATTCAAGGTCGGAGATTCGCTCTAACCCGCACCTTCGGGCACAGAATTCACAGCCACATTTGGGGCGGCATTTGCCTCTAGTCCGAGTCGAGCACTCTTCTTTGGTGCCATCACTGAAATTTTTTTAATAGAGTACGAGTTAGACAAGAATATTTTTACTTTCCACTTCACCGCATGATATAGAATAATAATGAAAAGGGTGTTTCCTAAATGTCCATGTAGCCCCCAAATTATGGATGTGGTCGACAACACACAGATAAGAAGGGATCTACTAGACACGGCTCCGAGACATCCTAGGACACTTTTAAAACCTTAGGCTATGATATCAAGTTTGTCACGCCCCATAATCGAGGGACGATACCGGTGCCTAACCGAGTGAACCCGGCCAAGCGAACCTAATTTCCCTTTCCTATCCCACGCGTTACCCCGCGATTTCAATACACATTATTCATGTTAAATATCCATTTATAACATAAGCATAAACTTACGGCTTGAATTCATTTCCACTTTTTATCATTCCCAACATAGGATGCCAATTAGTTACGAAATACATACGAATTTACCAATGTGGACCACAATTCCGAATCGTACGCTTACTACCAAAAATACATGTATACATTACCCACATTGTGTCTACGAAGCCTCTACAAATACAAAAGGGTTTATATACTACTTGCCGGTAACAAGGCCCCGGATATACCTTACACTACACCATAAACTCAAATTAAGGCGACATGAGCCACACGTGACCCCGGGATGAAGTGGGGCTCACCAGAAGAGCTGACGAAAAGGAGAGAAGGCAGTATGGACGGTGGGCTGAATTACCTGGTGTAGACCCAGCTACATTCATATAAGAAAATGTAGCACCCCCGGCAAAAGGGACGTTAGTATTGTGGAATAGTACTAGTATGTATGAAAAAACTTTATCCCAAGTACAATCAAACAGTACACAATTAAGAGACAGTAATAGAACCAATTAATCAATACATGTAGAAAGAAACATCCAAAATCAAACAAGTTTCACAATCTCTCCTTTGTCCCTTTCAACATCATCATATTCAAGAGCTCATAGATTTTCATTTCAGTAGTGATAATGATCACATTACATCCTTATTACGTCGTCCACCCTTATTACCTCGGCCACCCTTATCACCACAACCCACACCTTATTACTTCGTGTTGCGGCGCACAACCTGACCCCGCCTGACAATTTACATTCACAACAACAATCACAAATAACTTACATCACAAGAATCATCGTTTCATGGAACACAAGTTCATATCAAAAATTTATTTATTTGGGCTCGAGGCACCATAATTCTCACCAAGCAGTAATTCATGTACACGGTGTGGCCATAATCGTTCAACTCATTTACATCATTTCACAATACCCTTTTTCATTACTTACCACGCATGGTTTCTATCCATTATATACATTCCCACACTTGGGAACATTAACAATCTTTCATTCATTACACATCCTTTTATATTGATACCCATTAGCATTTACGAGCTTGGCACAAAATGAAATAGGCACACCAAAACACTTTTCACAACCTCATATAGCACAGTGGCATGACAGTCAACTACGACTATCAGAGAATAAAATCTTACGTCTCAACAAATTTGAACAATCAATTCACATATTTCCAAACAAGGTACACATGCCATACACTCGGACCCAACAAGAGGATTATACGAAGGTTAAAGTTAGCCATACATACCTGGGGTCGAAATTCCTTTTTAACTTTTACTCCCAAATCACCGGACCGACTAGTACCGTCAATATAGTTCACAATTAAACATATTGAACTCCGAATTGTAAATCATGCATGCAATTTGAACTCCTTTAAGCATTTTATCGAATGCTATGTGACCCCTTACATTTCCAACCCCTTATTTGCGAATTTTACCCCAACCCACTTCCTCTTACTAGATTATGGACATTAACGATCATGCATGCAAGGTATCAACTTATATTTTCAAGAATCAATTCATGAGAACCCCATTTTGTTTAAAACCTGAAAACTAACGAAAAGGGTTGGGGATTCTTACCTGATAGAATGAAGAAGAAGATGATTACTCGAAATTTCCAGGCCTGAGTGACTTTGAAAATCAAATTGATAGAGATGAAGCTTTCTCTCTCTCTCTCTCCCCTCTCTCTAATTTTGTTCAGAAAATGGTTAAAATGAAGGGGAAGAGTGTTCTAATGAGATGGGGTCGGGTTTTAAAAATTACAAAAATAGGACCCGACACAAGAATGCGGTCAGGAATGAGCATTCTTGGCATGCGGTCCGCATAATCGACCGCAGAATGGCCCTCAAGATGGGCCAAAATTCAAAACCCACTACCTAGGTATGCGAGCATTGTCTGGTCCGCGTACAGTTTTTGCGATCACATAATGCGTCGCATAACTTACCTCCCAAAATCAAAGGCAACAATGCGACAACTATGCGGTCCGCAGAACTGAAATGGGATCATACATTGGACCGCATAGTTGACGTCAAATGGGGCAGTGATATGCGTGTGTATGCGACCATTATGCGGTCCGCATACACGTTATGTGATCGCATAGCGCGTCGCATAACACCCACTTTTTGGGAAATTTTATTCTTTAAGTCTCGGGGTACTTTTTACTCAATTTAGGTCTGCTTTAAAAATTTCCACAATAAAAACAACTCGGGGACTCATTCGGGCATTATTTTTAAACAAGAAAATTTTACGGGTCCTTACACTTTGTTATGACTCGGGAGATTGCACCAAGTGCTAGTTTCGACGAGTTGGTTGATACCACATCAGGGGTCGTCATTATAGGCCCCTTAGATGGCGCATTTGATTCGTCATGGTGCATCAGCTATCCATGGTTCATATACTTCCCATCTGATTCAGTTATCTCTCAGTGGGCTCCCACATCACAGTTAATCTCATGCTCCATCAAATCAGGGTTCATTTGTACCTGGTTCTTCCAATGGCTACTATGGTTCTCGGGGTCTGATTCAGTCTCCGCGACCATTGAAAAATCGGAGTTTTCTACAAGTGTCAAGAGTTCTGACATATGAGGAGGTATGGTCCCCGTCTTTTAGGAGGTCCAGTTCAGTAGTGGGTGTGGCTCAGACAAGTAGAGGTCATTCTGGAGGGGGAGGTTAATCACGTGGAGGTCATTCTTGATGCTATGCTTTCCCGTCCAGGGAAAAGGTTGTTGCTTCAAACGCAATGATCACACATATTTTTTCAATATGCCACAAGGAGGCTTCTATATTATTTAGCCATGGTTCACCTTATTCGTATGTATCATCATAGTTTGCTCGTTATATGGATATGCCCAGTGAGTCCATAGTTTCACTTGTTCATGTATCTACACCAATGTGTGGTTCTATTGTTGTGGAGCGTGTGTATCGCTCGTGTGTGGTGACTAGGAGGATAAGAGACTATATTTGATCTCTTATTTGTTAGTATGATTGATTTCGACGTGCTTCTAAGCATGGGTTTGTTGTCCCCATGCCATGCTACTCTTGATTGTCACGCTAAGACTATGACGTTGGCAATGTAGAGGTTACCTAGGATCAAGTGGAGATATTTTGTGGACTATGTTCACAGTACGATTTAATATTTGAAGACCCAACAAATGGTTGGGAAGGGGTGTTCGTCATATTTGGGTTATTTAAGGTATGTTGGTGTTGATACTCCTACTATTGACTTTGTTCACGTAGTGCGAGATTTTTTCGGATGTGTTTTCTGCAAACCTGTCGGGCATGCCACATAATAGGGATATTTATTTTGGTATTGACTTGGTGCAGGTCACTCAGTCCATTTTGAAAGAGTAGCATCAGGGGCTTCTTGATAAGGGGTTCATTAGGCCTAGTGTGTAGTCTTAGGTGAACCGATTTTGTTTGTGACGAAGAAGGATGGTACTATGTAGATGTTCTCGATAATAGACAGTTGAACAAAGTTATAATTAAGAATAAGTACCCTTTTCCGCACATTTATGACTTATTTGACCAACTTCACTGAGCTAGAGTGTTCTCTAAGATTGATTTGAAGTAAGGGTATCACCAGTTGAAGATTCAGGACTCGAATATTATGAAGACGACATCCATGACCCGATATGGTCACTACAAGTTCCTTGTGATATTTTTTGGGCTGGCCAATGCCCCAGCAACATTCATACATCTGATTAACAGTGGATTCTAGTCATATCTTGATTCGTTTTTTAGAGTATTTATTGATGATATCCTGGTGTATTCACATAGCCATAAAGAGCATGCACAACATCTGAGCATTGAACTACAAAGGTCGATGGAGGAGAAGTTTTATGCCAAGTTCTCCATGTTTGAGTTTTGCTCAATTCAGTGACGTTCTTGGGGCACGCGGTGTCCATTGAGGGGATCATGGTGGATCCAAAGATGATAGAGTCTCTTCAGAGTTTTCCCAGACCATCTTCAACTACTAAGATTCAGTATTTTCTCGGCTGATGGATATCATCATCGCTTCGTCGAGGGTTTCTCGTACACTGCAACACCTTTGACGAGGTTGACCAATAAGGTTTCTCCATTCAAGTTCCAGAGAATTGGGGATTCAAGAGAATTCATAAGCTCAAGACTGCCTTGACCATAGTTCCAATTCTAGTTTCGTGTTCAACATCGAGTTCTTATACAGTATATTGTGATGCTTTTCGGATTGGTATAGGGTGTGTCTTGATGCATTATGGCAGAGTATTTTCTTATACATGATGCCAGTTGAAGCCTCATAAGAAGATCTACCATGTTCATGATTGGAGTTTGCAGGAATTGTTCTTGCACTTAAAGTTTTGAGGCATTATCTCTACGGTGTGTCTTGTGAGGTATTTACAAATCATCAGAGTCTCTAGCACTTGTTCACGCAAAAGGATCCAAATTTGAGGTAGAAGATAAGTGGTTGGAGCTGCCAAAGGACTATGATATTACCATTTTTGTATCACCCTTGGAAGGCTAACGCGATGGCCGATGCCTTGAGTAGGAAGGCAGTGAGTATTGGTTCTACCTTGTGTGGTTTCTCGGTCTTCCATCTATGATAGCATTAGAGAGTGCCAGTATGATGATTTCCAAGAAGGTTTCTATTCGGGATGATGGGTGTTGCAGATGCATGGTCGTATTTGTGTGTCCAATGTAGATGGATTACATGAGTTGATTCTTGAGGAGGCCCATAGTTCGCGAAATTCCATCCATCTGGGTGTCGTGAATATATATCAGGACTTGAGGCGGAACTATTGGTGGAGGAGGATGAAGAAAGATATAGTGGGGTTTGTAGCTCGGTGCCTAAATTGTCAGTAGGTAAAGTACGAGCATCACAGGCTGGGCGGTTTGCTTCAGAGGCTTGAGATTCCGGAGTTGGAATGTGAGCGTATCACCAAGGATTTCATAGTTGGGCTCCAGAGGACTTCAAGGAAGTTTTATACTATTTGGGTGATTTTGGACCGGTTGACTAAGTCCGCGCATTTCATTATAATTAGGGATACCAATTCTTTGGAGCGGTTAGTTGAGATACATATCTGCGAGATTGTTCTCCTTCTCGATGTGCTGGTGTCTGTCATTTTAAATAAGGGAACACAATTTACCTTACAGTTTTGGAGAGCAGTGCAACGAGAGTTAGTCCCCCGGGTTGAATTGAGTATATCGTTCCACCCTCAGACAGATGGGCAGTCTGAGTGCACTATTCAAATTTAGTAGGATAGGCTACATGCTTGAGTCATGGATTTTGAGGGGTTTTTGGGATCAGTTCTTGCCGCTTGCAGAGTTTTTCTAATAAAATATAAGGTTAAGTTGATTTAGGCTTGGCTTCACACGACACAGTCTAGACAGAAGAGTTACACCGATCGAGAGGTTCGTGATGTTGTCTACATGGTAGGGGAGAAGGTATAGCTCAGAGCCCGAGAAGAAGGGGAAGTTGAGCCCTAGGTATATTGGCTCATTTAAGGTGTTTGAGAGGATTGTGGAGGTGGATTACAAGCTTGCATTGCCGCCTAGTCTATCAAGTGTTAATCTAGTGTTTAATATTTTCATGCTCAAGAAGTATCTCGGTGATGCGTCTTATGTTTTGGACTTCAGCATGGTTCAGTTAGATGGAGATATGGCTTATGAAATGGAGCCAGTGGACATTATAGATCGGCAGGTTCAAAAGTTGAGTTCAAAGAATATAGCCTTACTCAAGGTGCAGTGGAGAGCTCAACCAGTGGAAGAGGCTACTTGAGAGACAGAGAGGGGAATGCAGAGCTAATATCCACACCTATTTGAGAATCCATGTATGATTCTATACCCGTTCGAGGATGAACATTTGTTTAAAATAAGGGATAATGTAAGGACCCGACCGGTCAGTTTAAGTATTACAGCCTTGTTCCCCCCATTTATTGTTTAATTTTTATTAATTTGTAGATATGTGACTTGCCGGGTGGTTGATCTGGTTTCGGGGATGTTTCCAAATGAATTCGGACACTTAGTCCCCAGGTTGGAATTCTAAGTTGAAAGAGTTGATCGGCTGTTGACTTATGTGTAAATGAATCCGAATTGGAGTTTTGATGGTTCTGAAAGCTCCGATAGTGATTTCGGAATTAGGAGTATGTTCGAATATTGATTTGGTGGTCCGTAGGTGATTTTGGCTTGAATTGGCAAAAGATGGAAGAGTTGAAGTTTGGAGAGTTAAGAGGTTTGACCGAGAGTTGACTTTGTTGTTACCGGACTCAGTTTTTTTTTTCAAATGTTGGAATATGTCTATTGTGTCATCTATGGCTTGTGTGAAAAATTTGAGGTCAATCGGAGTTGTTTTGATAGGTTTCAGAATCTGTTGTAGAAGTTGGGAAAATTGGAGAAATGAAGTCTGCCCAGTTTTTACATTGTGCGATCGCGAAGCATTAAGTGCGATCGCAGAGGTGCATGAAGTAATACAGTGCGACGGCAGGATTCTGGATACAAACGCACAGGGAAAGAAGGCTGGTCAACCGTTTGGTCAAAGACACTGTGCGAACGCACAATATGTTATGTGATCGCATACCTTTAGGAAGTTGACTCAGTGCGATCGCGGGTGAACCTGTGCGAACACACAGTGTATTTTCTGGGCAAGTGCTGGGCAGTTTTGTAAATTCATGTTTTATCCCCAAACCACTTTTATACTCGACCTAGCAGATATTTTCTGCATCTTTGGACATTGTAAAACATATTTTGAGTCTTGGAGACTAAAGAAGAACAAGTCTTGAAGCTAGGGTTTGCACACACACTTGGGATTTGAAGATTTCAACCTTGTGGTTAAGTATTTGTTACCCATTTATGTTTGTTTCTTCATTTCCTTGATTTTTATTGAATATTTAAGTGTGTGGTATTTGTTTCCAACACTTGAATCACGTTTATGGAAATATTCATATTTAAAGTGTGGACTAAATACCTTGTTTTGTTTATGTATTGGATGATTTTCATATATTTATGAAGTGAGTTATTTTTACTTTAATTAATCTTGTTCTATAATGTTTCCAAAGGGATAAGCTAACCCTAGGACTTGCCCAGTAACTCCGAATTAATTTTGAAAAAGATAATTTGGGGTTGGGAAAGATTAATTAACAAGAAGTTGAGGCTTTAACCCTCATTTTATAGATTCTACCTAGGGATAGGATTGAACTACTTGTATCCATATCCAGGTGTGCTTAATATCTTAATTGGATTAGGAATAATTCAATTAGGAAGTCTTATTAGTCTTTGGAAAAAGCTAATTTAGAATTATTATCCGTGGCTAATTAACATAAACTCGCTCATATTTGTAAAATCGTGAAATACATTGGATCGTTACTTGAGTGTAATTCGCGATGCGTTCATTCTTGTTTTTACTTATCATTTTACATGCTTTATAGGTTAGTTTATATTTTCACATTTAGTTATAAACATTTTCAAAACCAAAATCTAATTGTTTGGCATTGCGCGATAAGTGATAATTCCCTTACATTTCTAATCGCCTCCATGCTGTTCTCTGTGGGATTCGACCCCAACCTTGTTGGGTTACTATATTTGACATAAATTGCTTTACACTATTTTAATGTGTAATTTGAGCGTATCAGTCCGCAGGTGTGGAAAATGGTCTGCAGCTGCAGATTAACTGGACAGAAATTATAAATAGTTGCCTCCGCAAAATTTTGGCATTTCTTTCATTTTTGCACGCGGCTTGAGCTTGTTTGGGAGAAAATTGAAGGAGGAATTCGAGAGTCTTCAGTGGATGTAAGCTTCACAGATTATAAACTCATTTCTATGTTATTTTGTAACGAATTAAGCTTGGAATTTGTGGATTTAATGGCATAAATTGGGGGTTTAGGGCTTGGGAAATTAAGACGTGTAAATTAAGGAATTTAGGAGTTTTTTATGGTCGGATTGTGATGCATTTTATATGTGTAGATTCGGGAAGGGATAAGGATTCTTGTGACGTGATTTTCATGGGAATTCCGAGACGTGGACCCGGGGCTCGGATTTGGCCGAATTTCGAGCATTGTGTTAAAATATATATCTTTCAATTGGGTTTTGTTATGTTAGCGTATATTGATGATGTTAATCTAATTTTGGTTAGATTCAGAGAATTTGGGAGCCAATTCGAGGGGCAAGCGCATCACGGAGTAGCTTTTGGGCTGTTTTGAGGTAAGTAACGATTGTAACTCTAAACCTGAGGGGATGACACCCCGTTATTTGATATTGTTTTGGTAAATGAGGTGACGCACATGCTAGGTGACGAGCGTGTGGGTGTGCACCGATAGGGATTGTGACTTGGTCCGTCCCGTAGCTACTATTAAGACGCGTATTCATTTGAAACCTTACGACATCCTGTATTACAGAAGTTTATACTTGCTTATGGGTCGTGAGCCATGTCTGGGGCCTTGTGCAAACCTGTTTAGACCCTCAGGGGTATGTTCCATCTTTGAGGCCTTGTGCCGACCTGTTTAGACCCTCAGAGGTACTTTTACTCTATTCTACCACTATCCTAGTAGAACATCTGTGAACTCAGTCATGTTTACCACTTGTTGTTATTTTCATTGTTATCATACTGCTTTGAAACTCTGAGAAGTACTTTGGGCTGAGTCTCGAGTTGAGATGAATTGCTCGAGTGGCTTGTGAGGATGACTGAGTCAAGCCAAGAGCTAAGTAAGTGAGGATAGTTAAGGATCAGGTTGTGCACCGCAGCAATATATATGCCCAGGCCGAGAGCCGAGTATGTGAGGATAGTTATGGGTCGGGCTTCACACGGTAGCAGTATATATGTTATATATTACGTATGGATCGGGCTGCACACCGCACCGATATAAATTATATATAGGTCGAGCTGCATGCCGCAACAATATATGTTATATATGGATCGAGCTGCAGGCCACATAAATATACATATTGGACCGGATTACACGCTGTAGAAAATATAGCGCTTTGTCTGTAGGAGCCCTTCCGGAGTTTGTACACCCCAGTGGGCGCAGTCGACTATTATGTGGAGCGGGTTGCACGCCAATAGAGATACTGATAGTGGATACTGTGACCGAGGGGCTTTATTGTGATTGATACTGTGAATGAGGGGCTTATATTTTATGAAACTACTGTTTTCACTCGTCTTTACACTAAGCCTATGATGATAAATTATGGATAAATGTTTTTATACGAGATTTTCAAACGGAAACTGGATTTTTATGAAATACTCGTAAATGTAAATTCCTAACTTGATTTACTTATTTCCTCAATCATTTATTATATGGATTTACATGATTTATAAATGCTCGTCACTACACTCAAGTTTTAAGTTATTTTGATTACTTATTGAGTTGGTGTACTCACGTTACTCCTTGCACCTCTATGTGCAGATCCAGGTATTGGACATATCATAAGTTGATTTTCGGACGAGCTTTGAGTTGTTCGAGGATCGAGGTAGCTGCTCAGCATCCCCATCTCACCTTCTTTCTTTTCCTCAGTTCATAGTTTTTTTCTTTTGTACTCCAGGCTTTGTAGTATCAAGTCATCTTGTTGTACATTCTATTTACAGCTCTAGATGCTCATGACAGTTGACTCCAGGTTTTGGGGAAGTGTATAATTTTTTTTATCATTCTGTTATTTTAAAATCTGCCAATTTTGGGAAATTATAAAATATATTGATAATCTGAAATGGTTGGCTAGCCTATTTCCATGATAAGCGCCATCACGACCGGCTTAGGATTTGGGGTCTTGATAAGTTGGTATCAGAGCCTAGGTTACATAAGACTCAACAGTCATGAGCAGGTTTAGTAGAATCTTGCGGATCGGTACGGAGACGTCTGTACTTATTTTTGAGAGGCTACAGAACCCTTAGGAACAATCTCATTTTCAAGAATTCTGTCATGTCATTTCGTTGATTCTGGAAATCTAAACTTCTATTGTTTCATTCTCTCACAGATGATGAGGAGTCGTGCTACCGATAAGGGTGATCAACCACTAGCTAGACCAACGAGATATCGAGGCTGTGGTAGAGGTAGGGGCCAGCCCGTGTAGCAGCAAGGGCAGTATCGGTTGATCTCCATATTATTCAGGATCAGGTTCCGCCGTAGACACTCCAGTGGGACAGGCTCAAGCACCGGCAGTGCCTATTGTTATTCCGGGTCTTCAGGAGACCTTGGCTCAAATCTTGACTGTGTGTACAACCCTTGCTAAGGGAGTTGTCGCTATTGCTCAGGCCGTGGGAGGCAGTCAGACTCGAGTTGCCTGGACACCTGAGCAGGTTACTCAGGGCCATCAGACACTGGGGGCGGTTCTAGCCCAGCCGATTTCTCCAGTTTAGGACTTCGTGGTTCTAGCTATGCCAGATGATGAGCAGTGCAGTCTGGAGAGGTTTAGTAGACTTCAACCTCCAACATTCAGCGCTACTGAGGGCGAGGATGCCCAGGGTTTTCTGGATAAGTGTCAACGGATGCTACGTACTGCTGGGATTCTGGAGACCAGTGGGGTCTCGTTTGCTACTTTTCAGTTTTCTGGTGCTGCTTTCACTTGGTGTGAGTCTTTTGAGAGGCGTATGCCTATTGGTTCAGCACCCCTCACCTGGCAGCAGTTCTCCCTTATCTTATTGGAGAAATATGTACCCCAGTCTCACAGGGAAGAGAAACGCAGGTATTTTGAGCAGCTACGTCAGGGGGAGCTATCAGTGACGCAATATGAGATGGCGCTTTTTGGATTTGGCTCGTCATGCCACCGAGCTAGTATTAGGAGGTTTGTGGGTGGCCTCACTTACCAGCTCCGCCTTTTTATGACTCGAGAGGGAGTATCAGATGCTACCTTCGAGCAGGTTGTTGACATTGCTCGCGATATTTAGTCGGTTCACCGCCAGGAGCGTGTAGAGAGGGAGGCCAAGAGGCCTCGTGGATTGGGTGGTTCTAGTGCTTCTCCTTCTAGGGGTAGATTCAGCATGGTAGATGTCGTTCGTTCAGGCCTCCTCGGTCAGGCTGCCCAGCGCATAGTGGTGCATCTTCGAGGCATGGTCCCCGCAGTTCTCAGCCAGGCCGTTCTTCATTAGGTGCCCTTCCAGCCCAGAGTGCAGCTTGAGCCTTATCATTTCAGGGTTCCTTTATGCATGGTTCTCCTAGTGTCCATTTTGGTACCAAGGGTTCCTTTCAGTCCCCGTCTCCAGCTCTAAGGAGTTGTTATGAGTATGGAGAGTTCGGGCATATGAGGAGGAGGTGTCCTCATCTTCTTGGAGGCCCATATCAGCTGAGGAGCTAGCCTTCGGCTTCAGCTCTAGTTATTTCACCACCCACCCATGAAGCTAGGGGTGGTAGTCAATCAGCTAGAGGCCACCCTAGAGGGGGAGGTCGGTCAGGCTCGTATGTATGCATTCCCAGCCAGGAAAGATGCTATGGCCTCCGATGCAGTGATCGCATGTATTCTCTCATTCTATTTTCGCGCTTCTTTGGCTTTATTTGACCCTGGTTCTAAGTATTCCTATGTTTCTTCATATTTTACCCATTTTCTGGATATGCCCCGTGAGTCTTTAGTTACATCTGTTCATGTGTCGACTCCAGTGGACGATACTGTTGTTGTGGACCGTGTTTATCGATCGTGTGTGATACCTGTTGGGGGTTTGGAGACCCGAGTGGACCTATTATTGCTCTGCATGGTTTATTTTGATGTGATATTGGGCATGGATTGGTTATCTCCGTGTCATGTTGTTCTTGATTATCACGCTAAGACCCTGACCTTAGCTATGCCAGGATGTCCGAGGGTTAAGTGGAGAGATTCTTCTGAGTTTGTGCCTAGCAGGGTGATTTCCTTCCTGAAGGCTTAGCGTATGGTTGAGAATTAGTGTTTATCATATTTGGCTTTGTGAGGGATATCAATGGTGAGACTCCCACTATTGATTCGGTTCCTCTAGTCTGTGACTTTCCAGATGTCTTTCCTGCAGACCTGCCAGGCATGCCACCTGAAAGGGACATTGATTTTGGCATTGACCAGGTGCCAGGCAATCGGCCTATTTCTATTCCACCTTATCGTATGGCACCAGCGGAGCTAAAGAAAATAAAGGAGGAGCTTCAGGAACTCCTAGATAAGGGGTTCATTCGGCCTAGTGTGTCACTTTGGGGTGCACCGGCGTTGTTTGTAAAGAAGAAAGATGGTTCTATGCGAATGTGTATTGATTATCGGCAGCTAAACAGGGTAACAGTGAAGAATCGGTATCCCTTTCCTCGTATAGATGACTTGTTTGATTAGTTGCAGGGTGGCAGAGTATTTTCCAAGATTGACTTACGTTCTGGATATCATCAGTTCAAGATTCGGGGATCAGACATTCCGAAGACTGCTTTCAAGACTAGGTATGGTCATTATGAGTTTCTGGTTATGTCGTTCGGGCTGACCAATGCCCTAGCAGCCTTTATGCACTTGATGCACAGCGTATTCCGACCTTATCTGGATTCTTTCGTCATCGTGTTTATTGACGATATCTACGTGTATTCCCGATCATGGGAGGATCATAAGCAGCATTTGAGAGTTGTGCTTCAGACCTTGAGAGAGAAAAAATTGTATGCAAAATTTTCGAAGTGTGAGTTCTGGCTTGATTCAGTAGCATTCTTGGGGAACGTGGTGTCCAGCTAGGGTACTCAGGTTGATCCGAAGAAGGTAGAGGTGGTGCAGAGCTAGCCTAGACCGACATCAGCTACTGAGATTCGCAATTTCCTTGGTTTGGCAGGGATTTTCATCTATTGCAGCACCTATGACCAGACTGACCCAGAAGGGTGCTCGGTTCAGGTGGACTGAGGAATGTGAGGAGAGCTTTCAGAAGCTCAAGTCAGCTTTGACTACAGCTCCAGTGTTGGTTTTTCCTACGGGTTCAGGTTCTTATACAGTTTATTGTGATGCCTCAAGGGTTGACGTTGGAGCGGTTTTGATGCAAGACGGTAGGGTGATTGCCTACGTATCCAGACAGTTGAAGGTGCACGAGAAGAATTATACAATGCACGATCTTCAGCTAGCAGCTATTTTCCACGCCTTGAAGATTTGGCGTCATTATTTATATGGAGTGCATTGTGAGATTTTGACTGATCACCGTAGTTTGCAGCATATGCTTGAGTAGAAGGATCTGAATTTGCGTCAAAGAAGATGGTTGGAGCTTCTCAAGGACTATGACCTAACTATTTTATATCATCCAGGGAAGGACAATGTAGTGGTCGATGCCCTGAGTCGCAGGCCCTGAGCCCCTCTGGTATTGGCTTGTGTAGCCTCTAGGTCGTCTCTTTATGATCAGATTAGAGCATGCTGGTATGATGGTTCACACTTGCTCGTTCTTCAGAACAGGGTCCGTCGTGGTGATGCTAGGGATGTGGTTATTTGTGATGATGGGGTCATGAGGATGCAGAGCCGGATTTGCGTGCCCAATGTGGATGGGCTTCGATATTTAATTCTAGCTGAGGCCCATAGTTCGCGGTATTCCTTCCATCCGGGTGCCACAAAGATATATCAAGATCTGAGACAGCATTATTGGGGGAGGTTGATGAAGAGGGATATTGTTGAGTTTGTGGCTCGGGGTCTCGACTGTCAGGAGGTCAAGTCTGAGCACCAGAGACCAGGTGGATTGCTTTAGAGATTAGATATTCTGGAGTGGAAGTGGGAGCGAATCACCATGGACTTTGTAGTTGGACCCCCACGGACTTCGAGGAGGTTTAATTCTACATGGTTTATTGTGGATCGGCTGACTAAGTCCGCGCACTTCATTCCTGTTGGTACTACTTATTCTTCGGAGCGGTTAGCTGAGATTTATTTCAGGGAGATTGTCCGATTGCATGGGGTTCCAATTTCTATCATTTCTTAAAGAGGTACTCAGTTCACATCTCAGTTTTTGAGGGCCGTGTAGAGGGAGTTAGGTACTCAGGTTGAGTTGAGTACATCATTTCATCATCAGGACGGCGGGCAGTCGGAGTGTACTATTTAGATCTTGGAGATTATGTTGCGTGCCTGTGTCATTGATTTTGGGGGTTCATGGGATCAATTTCTGGCACTCGCGGAGTTTTCTTATAATAATAGTTATCAGTCGAGTATCTAGATGGCTCCATATGAGGATTTATATGATAGGAGGTACATGTCTCCAGTTAGTTGGTTTGAACCGGGCGAGGCTAGGCTATTGGGCACAGACTTGGTTCAAGATGCATTGGGTAAGGTGAAGTTGATTCAGGAGCGGCTTCGCACGCGAAATCTAGGCAAAAGAGTTATGCCGACTGGAAGGTCCGAGATGTGTCTTTCACGGTTGGGGAGAAAGCGCTGCTGAAGGAGTCACCCATCAAGGGTGTTATGAGGTTCGGGAAGAGGGGAAAGCTGAGTCCCCGATTTATTGGGCCTTTTAAGGTGCTCTAAAGGACTGGGGAGATGGCTTATAGACTTGTCATGCCTCCCAGGTTATCGAGTATTCATCCAGTGTTCCATGTTTCGATGCTCCGGAAGTATGTTGGTGACCCGTCTCATGTTTTGGACTGCAGCAGAATTCAGCTCGAGGGTGATATGTCATATGAGGTAGAGCAAGTGGCTATTTTGGGTTGTCAGGTTAGAAAGTTGAGCTCTAAGGATATAGCTTCAGTGAAGGTTCAGTCGAGAGGGAAGCCTGTATAGGGTGCCACCTGGGGGACCGAGCGGGAGATACGGAGAAAATATCTTCACTTTTGAGACTCCATGTATGTTTCTAGACCCTTTCGAGGACGAACGTTTATTTAAGGGGGGGAGGATGTAACGACCCGACCAGTTGTTCCGTGAGATTATCCCCGTTTCCCCTATTTCTGCTTTATCATATGTTGCTCAGCCTATTTATGTTTTTTTGGGTCGATTGGTTCGGGTTTAGAGTGGTCGTGGTGAGAATAGATTCACTTAGTCTCTTAAATTGGCTTAATAGTTGAAAAAGATAACTGGGAGTTGACTTATTAGTAAACGACCTCGGAATGTGGATATTATGGCTCAGATAGCTTCGTTAGGTGATTTGGGACTTAGGAGTGTGTATGGAATGAAGTTTTGATGTTTGGTGTAGAATTAGGCTTGAATTTGCGAAAGTTAGGTTTTGGCGATTTCCGGTTGGCAGGGGAAAATAGGCTATCGGGGTCGTAATATAATTTCGATAGTTGGAGAAGGTTCGTAATGTCATTATGGATATGGTGCAAATTTTCAGGTCATCGGATGTGTTTTGGTTGGTTTCGACATCATTGACGAAATTTAGAAGTTTCAAAGTTCATAGGGTTGAATTTGATGTGATTTTAGTGTTTTTGCTTTGTTTTTGGTGTTTCGAAGGCTCGACTAAGTTTGAATGAGGTTATGAGATGTGTTGGTATGTTTGGTTGGGGACCCGAGGGGCTCGGTATTGATTTTTGATTGTTAACGGAGTTTTGGACTTAGGAATTGCAGAAAAATTGCTCCTGGTGACATTTTGTTAGTGTGACCGCACCTGCGGAATGGGAGCCGCATATGCGATGGCCGCAGGTGCGAAGGTCATTGCGCAGGTGCGAAAAGAGGCTAGGCTAGAGGAAGCCGCAAGTGCGAGAATTGGACATTTAGTGGAATTGCGCAGGTGCGCACTCGTGACCGCATGTGCGGATTAAGTGGACAAAAAGTTTAAATAGGTGCCTCCGCAAAATTTTGGCATTTCTTTCATTTTTGCATGCGGGTTGAGATTGTTTGGGAGAAAATTGAAGGAGGAATTCGAGAGTCTTCAGTGGAGGTAAGTTTCCCGGATTATAAACTCGTTTCTATGTTATTTTGTGACGGATTAGGCTTGGATTTGTGGATTTAATGGCATAAATTGGGGGTTTATGGCTTGGGAAATTGAGACTTGTAAATTAAGGAATTTAGGAGTTGTTTGTGGTCGGATTGTGATGCATTTTATATATGTAGACTCGGGAAGGGATAAGGATTCTTGTGACACAATTTTCATCGAATTTCGAGATTTGGGCCTGGTGCTCGGATTTAGCCGAATTTCAAGAGTTGTGTTAAAATTTTTATCTTTCAATTGGGTTTTGTTTCGGTAGCATATATTGATGATGTTAATATGATTTTGGTTAGATTCGGAGCATTTGGGAGCCAATTCGAGGGGCAAGCGCATCGCAGAGTAGCTTTTTGGCTGTTTTGAGGTAAGTAACGATTGTAGCTCTAAATCTTAGGGTATGACACCCCGTTATTTGATATTGTTTTGGTAAGTGAAGTGAAGCACATGCTAGATGACGACCGTGCCGATGTGCACTGATAGGGATTGTGACTTACTCCGTCCCGTAGCTACTATTAAGCGACATATTCGATTTAAAACCTTACGACATCCCGTCTTACAGAAGTTTATACTTGTTTATGGGCCGTGAGCCATGTCTAGGGCCTCGTGCCGACCTGTTTAGACCCTTAGATGTACTTTTAAACTATTCTACCACTATCCTGATAGAACATCTGTGAACTTAGTCATGTTTACCTCTTGTTGTTATTTTCACTGTTATCACATTACTTTGAAACTCTGAGAAGTATTTTGGGCTGAGTCCCGTGAGTTGAGATGAATTTCCCAAGTGGCTTGTGAGGATGACTAAGTCAGGACCAGAGCCAAGTATGTGAGGATACTTAAGGATCGGACTCCGCACCGCAGCAATATATAAGTCCAGGCCGGGAGCCGAGTATGTGAGGATAGTTATGGGCCGGGCTGCATGCCGCAGCAATATATATGATATACATTAAGTATGGATCGGGCTGCACGGCCGCAGCGATATAGATTATATATGGGTCGGGCTGCATGCCGCACCAATAAATGTTATATATGGATCGGGCTGCGCGCAGCAGCAATATACATATTGGATCAGGCAGCACGCTGCAACAAATATAGCGCTTGGGCTGTAGGAGCCCCTTCGGAGTCTGTACACCCCTAGTGGGCGCAGTCGATTATTATATGGATCGGGGTGCACGCCGCAACGTATGTTATAAGGATAGGGCTGCACGTCGCAGCAGTATATATATATATATATATATATATATATATATAT
>ML331893.1:84517-125451 GCA_005239505.1 Nicotiana paniculata
TGCACGCCGCAACGTATGTTATAAGGATCTGGCTGCACGCCACAGCAGTATATATACATATGTGTGTGTGTAGGATCGGGCTGCCTGCCGCAGCATTCGTGTGTATTTATGGTACTTGCTGAGTACGAGTGTCTAGTGTAAGCATGAGATACTGATAGTGGATTCACGAGTGACTGAGAGGCTTGCCCGAGAGGCTTTATTGTGAGTGATAGTGTGCCCGAGGGGCTTATATTTTATGAACCTACTATTTTCACCATTCTTTACACTGAGCCTTTGATGATAAATGTTTGATAAATGTTTTTATAAGAGATTTTTAAATGGAAATTGGAGTTTTATGAAATACTTGGAAATGTAAGTTTTTAGTTAGCTTGATTACTTACTGAGTTGGCGTACTCACGTTACTCCTTACACCTCTCCGTGTAGATCTAGGCACCGAAGAGTCTCGTTAGTTGATTTCCGGACGAGCTTGGAGTTGTTCGAGGATCGAGGTAGCTGCTCAGCGTCCCCAGCTCACCTCCTTTCTTTTCCTCAGTTCATAGTTTTTGCCTTTTCTACTCCATGCTTTGTAGTAGCAAGTCACCTTGTTATATATTGTATTTGTAGTTCTAGATGCTCATGACAGTTGACTCCAGGTTTTGGGGATGTGAATAATTTGTTTATCTTATTCTGCAATTTTAAAATCTTCTAAATTTGGGAAATTATGAAATATATTGATAATATGAAATGGTTGGCTGGCCTAGCTCCATCATAGCCGCCATCACGACCAGCTTAGGATTCGGGTCGTGACATTTTTTAACTTGTGGAGCTGCGCTAGGGGAGAGTTTTTGAGGGATTTCGCTATAACTTAAGAGCGAAGGAACTTTTGATTAATTTTGTCCATTAATATTGAATATCCATTGTCTTTTACACCTAGCTCATGTTTGTTTGAGGTTAAACTATTGGGATTTTCGTCTATCTATTGGAGAGTAAGATTTTGGGATTTGATGGCCTATATATTGTTGGAATAGGATGATTTTGGAATCGTTGTTGAATTGGTGTTTGGAATTTGTTAATTTTTTCGGGTTCCGAGGCATGAGCCCGGCGTTGACTTTTTGATTTTGGTTAAAGATCTTAGCTTTATCATTTAGAATCAATTTCTATAGCTTTTATTTACATTATTATGTTATTTTGGCTAGATTCGAGCCTTTAAGAGGTTGATACGTGCAGAAAGGCTTGTTTGGGAGTAATTATGCTTGTTTGGGAGTAATTAGGCTTGCTTGAGGTAAGTATCTTTTCTAAACTTGGTTGAGGCACAAGTTGCCTAAACTACATGTGATATTTACGTGTTATGGGTGCGTACATGTGTGGGGTTTGAGCCCATGTGCTAACATCAAGGGTATTTATCCATGCTTTGGTTGTGCTTAGGCTATGATAAGCCTATAATTGACTATTAAGCTTTATGTTTTTATGCTTTTCATACTGGTAACATTTTTATGAACTATTTGAGCCATGTTTGCGACTACATAGAGGTTTAATCCCGTAATGAACTTGATAAATGTGACTCTGTGATGAACTTGTAAATTAGAGCGGTAATAGCACACTTTGCACATGTCTACAATTTAGCATGTCATTTATACCAGTCCAGGAGAAGGAGATTTTTTACCCATTCATCACATATATGTATTCTTGTTTATTTGCTCATGTGCGATATGATTGGACTGGGTGCCTGTGACCATGCCGAGCGGATTGTGTTGCTATGCATGTGACCATGCCGGGTGGACCGTGTTCTTATGTATGTGATCACGTCAGGTGAATTTTTATTATGCACATGACCATGCCGGGCAGATTGTACTGCTGTGCCTCTGACCACACCGAGCGGATTATGATATTGATCTTGTGACCACGCTAGGCCAGTAACACGTTGAATATGGCTATTTTGCTATGTTGAGGTGCTTGCCTTGATTGTAGTCATACTTTCTTCATTCATGATAGTATATTCACATGTTATATCACTATATTTATGTACTCCTTACATGTTATCTCACATTTTGTTAGTGTCCGTATTTGTGTGATATAGTTTAGTTGTATCTGTGGCACATTTGTTTAATTTTTGCGGTATATTAATTTCTGAAACTGTGAGATGTTGGCATATTGTGATTTGAGAAGAATAATGATTGAACTGGGGCAATAGAGGCGTCTTGATATTGATATTGGTATTAATATTGAGGTTTCGCATACGTTAGGCCCCGTATTAGGTGGAGTGATATTGATATTGTGGTGACGAGTGGGCTAGACCATTTGGGCTTTGTTATGATGATCATTAACTTTTGATCCCATCAGAGATAAGGTAGGATTCGCCACTCCGAAGTTATGAGATAACCTATAATACTTTCATCCCTGTGAGTGCTGATACTTGGAATGTGCTTAGTGAGGGTCTTTATGCCAGGCACCCGTACAATACTTCGATTGCGCTTACTTGATACTTAATTGTGAATTTGTTGATTTGGCATTGATACTTGTCATGCAGACATAGAGATGTATATTACAAATGCTAATGGATACTTTATATCTCGAAACTGATTCCTTAAGTGATTTGTTTGGAAAGCTGCCTATATAACAGTTAATGTGATCAAGTTGAACTTGCTATTCTTGAGCTACTTCTTCTTTTGTTGTTATCATCACATTGCTATAATTATTGTTGGTAACTGAAAGTGAGTACCAGACTTTGCCAACCTTTTTCGCTCTCATCAACCCAAGGTTAAACTTGCTACTTACAGAGTACATGTGGTCGGTTGTACATATATTATGCTCTGCACTTTATGTGCAGATGTAGGTGTTGCCGATAGAGTTGACTGCTAGAGAGAGTTGTATAAGTACCCGTTGGTGATTTCAAGGTAGCACTATTATTTTCTAACTTTAGGCCGTAGAGTCACTTTCCTTACTTTTGTTATTACTATTCATGTATTTCAGACAACATTGTATCGTTATTCATACAACAATTATTGGGAATATTTCTTACTATTAGTGAAATTTATTTCTTTAATTTGAATGTTATCGTGCCTAACAATCAGTGTTAGGCACCGACAAGGCTTTGGTGGGATTTGGGGTCCTGGCAAGCTTGTATCAGAGTACTTGGTTTCTTAGATCACACAAGCCATGAGCAAGTCTAGTTGAGCATTGTGGATCGGGACAGAGTTGTTTGTACTTATCTTCGGAAGGCTATAGGAAAGTTAGGAAGACCTCTCTTTATTCCATTCCCTGTCGTGCCGATTTGTTTATCCTTTAGTCTAAATATTTACTCTTTTATTCTCTCACAGATGGTGAAGCCAATGTAAAGACCCGTAAAATTTCATGGCCAAAAATAATGCCCAAATAGGTCCTCGTGTTGTTATAACTGTAGAAATTCTTAAAACATGTCTTTTTGAGTAAAAAGTACCCTGGGACTTAAAAGATATAATTTTCCAGATTTGCGCAGGTCTGCGGTCCACTATGCGAACGCAGATCAGGTATGTGGACCGCATAGTGGTCGCATACTTGGACAGTTTGTTGTCCATTTTGAGGACAGCTATGCGGCCTAGAATGCGGTTGCATTTCACGAATGCAGGCCGCATAGTAGTCGCATTCTTGCACCTTGATTTTTGTGGAGGGAGTTATGCGACGCACTATTCGATCGCATAATAGGTATGCGGACCGCATACCTAGGCAGCCTTCTTTTCTTTTTGGCCCATTTGAGGGCCATTTATGCGACAGGAATGCGAACCGCATAGCAGGAATGCGATCGTATCCATGACCGTATATCTGCTTCGGGACTGTTAAAATTCTAATTTTTTACCCGACCCCCAGTTCATTAAAATACTTACCCCTTTAATTTTAAGTTTATTTTCTGAAAAATTAGAGAGAGGAGAGAGTGGTTTCTAGAGAGAGAGAGAGTTCCAACTTCATCAAATTTGTTCCTCCATCACTACTCAGGCTTGGAATTGATCAAGTAGGACACCATTTTATTCACTACAAGAGATAAGCTTCTACCACATGAACCATAATTTCCAGATTTTGTTAAAATGAAACATGGTAAGGTAAGTTAAAGAAGATGGGGGTAGGAGTATTCCATGCATTTAACCAACTAGTCATAATCTAGTAAAAGGAAATGGGTTAGAGTAATCTTTCACTAAAAAGAGCCCATTTTATCTAAAGGAACACCTAGTGTTTGGTAGAATGCTCAAGTGAGTTCAAGACATGATCATTATTCCTAATTCTAAGTTCAATTATGCCACATTGTGAACTAGATTGAAGGTGCTAGAAGGGCCGGCGAATTGTGGTAGAAAATTAAAGGGGAATTTCGATTCAAGGTATGTATGGCTAACTTTAATCTTTGTAGAGTTACCTTGTTGCTGTCCGAGCACACGGTATAAAATTCTTGCTTGAGCATATATGAATTGATTGTCCTGTTGTGTCGAGGTGTACGAGTTCATTCTCTGATTTTTCTTAGTCGATTACCATGCTAATTGCGATTGTGAAGTGTGATTCTTTGTGCTTATCCTATCATGTGTAAGTTTCATTAAATGTTCGAATATGTCAATATGACAGTATGTGCTACTGAATAAAAGAATGTTAACGTACTCTAATGTGGGAAGGTATCTAATTGCTAAGGGCCGAGTGTGGAAAATGATGAAAAGAAACTGTGGATTGATTTAATTGAGTTAAATAATGATGGCAACACCATATGTGAATTACTCTTTGGTAAGGATTATTGTGCCTTGACTTCATATAATTGTTGGTTATTGTTGCTATGAAATGTGAATGTATGATGGGATCGGGTTGTGTGCCGCAACACGAAGTAATAAGGGTGGAGAGGTAATAAGGGTGAAATGTGAATGTACGATGGGATCGGGTTGCGCGCCGCAACACGAAGTAATAAGGGTGGAGAGGTAATAAGGGTGAAATGTGAATTTACGGTGGGATCGGATTGCGCGCCGCAAAAAATGAATAATTGAAAGGAGTAACTGTGAAATCTTCATTTGTAACTTTCTGTATATCTGTGTGGTACTTGTGTGGTTACCCTTACTGTCTTCCAATTGTGGACTGTTTGACTTTACTTGGAATAAACATTGTTCATATATACTAGTACTATTCAACGGTACTAACGTCCCTTTTGTCGTGGGCGCTACATATCTTTTGTGGATGAAGGTGGTTCCACAGCAGGTAGCTCATACCGCTGATAGTGGTGTTTCCCCTTCATACCTTCAAAAGATCCGGTGAGCCCCACTTCCTCTCGGAGTCGTGTGTAGTCTATATCATTCTCTTTTGCTTATGTTGAAACAGGTATAGCCAGGTCCTTGTTGCCAGCAAGTATGTATACTCTTCTCTGTACCTTTAGAGGCTCCGTAGACACTGTGTGGGTTGTATATATTTGGGTAGTAGTTGTAACTATTCATAACCGTGGTCCCGTTTTGGACATGTTGTGCTTAGTTGTATATTTTGGGATTATCAAATGATGATGCTTTAAAAGAGGAAAATGGACTTATGTTATAAATTCATACTTTGATTCCATTGTCTATTTCATTTATAAATTTGTATATTATAAATACGGGGTGATGCGTTGGGTAGGAAAGGAAATCCAGGTCCGCTTTACCGGGATCATCCGGTTAGGCACCGGTCTCGTCCCTCGGTTTTGAGGCGTGACAACCACAATCATTGGGTAAAGCTAAGCTGGCGCTAGTACCCCAGGTCAGGGCTGTATGTGCACGTGGTAGAGACAGAGGTAGGGGCGGAGTACTCCACAACTAGACCCCTGCTCGAGCGGCTGCTAAGGAGCAACTAGTATGTCTTTTTTAGGATCACGTTCAGGAGTATGATAAACTAAAGGTACTAGCTCAAAGTGGGCCTAGACTCTAGTTACCCGTATCCTGGAGTAGGTGGGCCATGATTATCAAAACTCCTGCAGTGTTACTAGTTGGGTGTGTGCATCCTACTATTGATGCACATCTTGAGGATAGGCCCGCGATGTCAGCTGATGAGCTCAAGAGGTTACATAGTTATCATTCTCAATTTAGTGGTACACCTTCGGCGGATGCTCGAGGATTCTTCGATCATTATCATGAGATTCTATGCAATTTGGGACTAGTTGAGCCCCAGAAATTGATTTCGTCACCTTACAGATGTAGGGTCAGGCCATGAATAATGGAAGGTTTATGAGTTGGCAGACTACCAGGATCACCTATTATTACCAGGGCCCAGTCCCCTAGGATGTTTTGGAGCATTTTTTGCCCCGCACCTAGAAAGAGGAGTTCAGGAGGCAGTTTGAGTAGCTTCAGATGGGTCCGATGTCAATTACTGAGTATGAGATGAGGTTCACATAAATGTCTTGCATGCTACTATATGAGAATATTATTTATGTTTTGCCATTATTCTATATTTTTGATTACATTACTCGCCTTATGTTTTGCAATTTTAGTGACTAATTGTGTAACATTTGTGCTTAACGATATTGTTTTATGTGTAGGATTGTTGGAAGACAAAGACGCGTGAATATTGCACAAAATGGTGACAAAAATCAAGAAAAGACTCCAAGTATGTGTCAAGCCTAGCCCTGCGAGGTTGGGCGCTCGGTGTCCCTCTGTTTGCAATATAAAAGAAGTCCTAACTCTGACTCAGGGACCTCGACCCTAAAATATAAATACTCCTAAACGAGTTGAGGAAGAGGTTGACATTGTATGTAGGCAAATACACATTGTGGAACAACTTTGGGGGGGGGGGGCGCATCGATTTCTTCATCCTTTTAACCTTTCTTTGTAGTTTGTTTATGCAAAATAGTTGGAGAATTGATAGTGCGATGATGAATGGCTAACAACTCTTGTTTCTAGGGTTGTGGTTGACATTATTATTGATGTTTATTAATTACATCTTCATTAAATCGAAATCATTTTGTGATTGTTTTTTTATTCTAGTTTTACTTTTGAGTTATTGTAGCTACCAAATCACCCTACTATCTATGTTATGCTTGGGGAAGCCGTGTTTTTATTAGCAAAAAGTTAAAGAATGCTTGTTTCTGAACTCGTGGCTCAGGGAACGATTCTGCAGTTAGGATATGAAAATAGCTAAAAGCCTCGTTTAGTTGAATGTCATATTATATTCCTTCACGATATATCCAATACCTTAGAAATGTAGAATTGATATATTAAGTAGACAAATAGTATTGTGGAAACATTCTAGTAAAATAAAATGATACATCAACTAGTCATAAAAAAGTACATTTACCTCGAGTACACGCACCTTTACGTAGCCGTGAATTAACAAGGTAACTCGAAAGTCGGATGTTGAATTCAAATAGACTTAGTGGGACTAGGCTTTACACGCACCTGGAATCTCGCGGGGCCATGCTTAACACTAGATGGAGCTGGCCTTAGGCTAGGCGTTGCCTGGTCTGGTGCCTTGCCTTGCTAGTTCGTGCTTTCTTGCTCTTTTGTTCCAGTTTCGTCATGCTTTTGTGCAATCTTCACTCGTCTTTGTCTTCCAAAGATGCTACACATAAAATAACATAATTAAGATCAATACCGCACAATTAGTCACTAAACTAGAAGAATGCAAGACGAATAATGTACTAAAATACAGAACTATGGCCAAACATCACTACTCCACACTTAAATGTTGCTCATCCTCGAGTCCACCAACAATTCACACCAAACTTGAAAACTTTATTTTTAACACCTCCTAAGCAAACCATGCGTATGACAATGGTTGATAGCAACAATTAAACTTTAGCATATGCCTCCATCATACACTTCCCTTTAACTTATGCCATAGTTACAAAAATTATTCAACACAAAGACAACATGCACATAACAATCCTAGCCTCATAAACCAACTCAATGTTATAATGCAATCATGACTTGAATACCCAAGATCCATGAGAAGTCTGCCCTAAAAATAAAATAGAGAAGAGTTAGTAGATTCCACCCATTTGAACTGCATGATCAAATATAGTTTAAGAACTCACATATATCAAATAAATCTCTCACCATAGGCTTCCCATTAAGTAAACCTCCACTAACATATGCTTGCACGATCTAAAATCAATTAGAACTTTTTTATGGTTATATGGGCTAAGGGATGGGTAGGATATATTTAGAAATAGTGACTAACCCTCGTAATCACTTTAACATATCAAAAAAATAACTTTAAGCGCATATTATTGAATCCCAACTTTCAACTCTACAACTAAATTCTCCATAATAATGTTATTTGTTTCTTTAAGCACTATCTTAATTCATACTCCACTAGCAAGGACAAGACATTAATTTATTCATCTACATATTCTTCTTTTTCTCTCTTTTTTTCTACTTTTTTTCTTTTGTATTTTCTCTCTTCTTTACAATTTACGCTAGTGGTGTATTCCTTTTAAAATAAGTGCATCCTTTTTCTTTCTTTGGTTTCACTCGAAATCCACCTAACTTCCTTTCTTACTTCTTTTAGCGTTCATTTTACAATTACAATGCCTTGGAAGGTAAAATGATCAAAACAAGGTCAATTTAGAAGAAAAAGGGATATCGACATGTAATGTGTGTACCATTTAAAAGTATATAGGCTTAAAAGGGTTTTGAAGATATAACTAAGCTCAAAAGGATCAAAGAAAATCTAAAATTATTTTAAACCCAAGCAAAACCTAGATTTCGTTTCAACTTACATGTTGGGCAAATTCGAGTCTCTCATGCAATGACATGGACTACATAAAAACCTCACCGTACATGGCACATGATTTACGAAGAATGGTTCTATTCCTTCTCTCAAACAATTTCAAGTATTCACGTAGCTACATATTATTAAGTGTTAAGCATAAAATGAGCACAAGTCAAGAAAAGGAGACATAGGCATCAATAAACATGCTATCTAAGTTATCATGGCATCATAAACAATTTCAAACCATAGGAATGGTATACACATGCTAAAGTAAAACTGTGCTACTATAAAATAAGAAAATACTATCTAGCTCAAACTACATCTCATGGAAAAAATAGAAGCATAAAGAAAAAACACGGGATATTATTACTACTTAATTAAACTAAAATATACATTTTTGGATTTTTTATTTTCAATTTTTTTTTTGTTAGACTTTAATCCCTTAAGAAAACTGCATAGGAGATCCATCGTCAGGAAAAGTCCAATTTTTTCTAATTTTTTATTTTTGATATTTTGTATTTTTGCTAACTTTTATCAAATTAAACTACTTAATCAAACCTATAAACTAATAACTGCCACTAAAATACTACACTAAAGTATTTTTTTTCTCAATTCTATTATAAAATATAATTAAATAGGAAGCTAAATAAAAACTTAAACTAAATTAAAATGAAACTAAAAAGCTAAAAAATAGTCTGTATTTACAAACCGTCGAGAATTCCTCACCCCACCCTCAAAATATGGAATGTCCCTAGTGCATTTGTAAAGCAATAAGAATACAATAAGGTGGTAAGGAAACTCCCTGGTCACTCTTCATCATCTCTCTCGTCATAGAAAACCCTCTCAGCTGCCTCCCAGCCCTCATCGTCAAGTAGACCATCAGTATCTTTATCAGCTTACTCTTTAGTCTACTCTGCAGGAAACACATCCGGAAAGTCACGGACCACAGGAACTGAATCAATAGCGGGAGTCTCACTACCGACATCCCTCACAAAGGTCAAATAAGATAAACACCCTTTGTCAACCATGCGACGAGACTTCAGGTAAGAAATCACCATGCTAGGCATATACTCGGGTGAACCTCTCCACTCAGCCCTCGGACACCCCGGCATAGCTAAAATTACGGTCTTAGCGTGACAATCAAGAACAAAATGGCACGGAGAGAACCAATTCATGCGCAATATCACATCAAAATCAACCATGCTGAGTAACAGTAGGTCCACTTGGGTCCACAACAACGGTATCGCCCACCGGAGTCGACACATGAACAGAGGTGACTAGAGACTCACGGGGCACATCCAGAAAATCGGCAAAATATGAAGAAACATAGGAATATGTGGAACTAGGGTCAAATACAACCAAGGCATCACGATAGCAGACCGAATCAATACCTGCAATCACGGCATCTGAGGCCATAGCATCCGGCCTGGCTAGAAATGCATACATGCGAGCCTGACCTCCCCCTGCTCGACCTCCCCCTCTAGGGCGGCCTCTGGCTGACTGACCACCACCCCTGGCTGCCTGGGCGGGTGGTGAAGTGACTGGAGATGAAGTCGAGGGCTGGCACCTCTGTTGAGAAGATCCACCGAAACGGCGGGGACACTGCCTCTACCCGTTCCCAAACTCTCCACACTAAAAAAAACTCCCTAGAGCTGGAGGCGGGGACTGATACAGACCCTTAGCACCTGCACGGCCACGGGAAGACTCCTGTAGAGAAGAACCCTGAACTGGAGGTGCTCGAGCTGCACTATGAGCTGGGAGGGCACCAAATGAAGTACGGCCTGACTGAGAACCACGGGGACCCTGCCCCAAGGAGTAACCACTTTATGCTGGGCAGCCTGACTGAGGAGGCTTGAATGAACGACCCCTACCCTGCTGAAACTGTCCCCTGAAGGGAGCACCACTGGAACTGCCCAAACCACAAGGCCTCTTGGCCTCCCCCTCCTGGCGGCAAACAAACTCAATATCTCGAGCTATGTCAACAACCTGCTCGAATGAAGCACCCGATACTCTCTCCCAAGTCATAAATAACTGAAGCTGATAAGAAAGACCATCTACAAACCTCCTCACCCTCTCCTTATCGGTAGGGATAATCTCAGAAGCATGCCTAGCCAACTCGGAAAATCTCATCTCGTACTGAGTGACTGATAACTCTCCCTGGCGCAGCTGCTCAAACTGCTTAAGTTACTCCTCTCTGTGGGACTGAGGAACATACTTCTCCAAAAAGATCGTGGAGAACTGCTGGCAGGTAAGATGAGCTGATCCAACCGGTCTACGCCTCTCGAAAGACTCCCACCAGGTAAAGGCAGCCCCCACAAACTGAAATGTAACAAACGAGACCCTACTGGTCTCTAGAATACCCGCGGTGCGCAGTATGCTCTAGCACCTATCTAAAATTTCCTTGGCATCCTCCCCTCTGTACCGCTGAATGTCGGAGGCTGAAGTCTGCTGAATCTCTCCAACCTGCACTGCTCATCCTCAGGCATAGCAGGGACCACATAATTCTGGACCGGAGCAACTGGCTGAGTTGGGGCTCCTCCCGATGCCTGAATACCCTGTGCAACCTTCTCAGGTGCCCGGGCAGCTGGAGTTTGATTGCCTCCCCAGGCCTGAGCTATATTGGCAGTAGAAGACATGGCAACGACCTGAACCAAACCGGTGCATACTAACAATATCTGAGACAGGGTCTCCTGAAGACCCGGAATAACTATAGGCACTGCTGGTGCCTGAGCCTGTCCCCCTAGGACACCATCGGCGGGAACCTGATCATGATCAATAGGGAGATCCTAAGGTACTGCCCCGGCTGCTGCGCGGGCTGGCCCCATACCATACCACGGCCTCAATCGCGACCTCGACCACTCGCTGGTCTAGCCGGTGACTGGTCGCTCTGATCGGTATGGTGTGTTCTCACCATCTCTGAGTGAATGAAACAACGTAAGTTCAGATTTCAAGAATCAATAGATCAGCACGAAAGAGTTCAAGAAAGATAGAAATGTTTCCTAAAAGTTCGGCAGCCTTTCGAGGATAAGTACAGACGTCTCCTTACCGATCCGCAAAACTCTACTAAACCTACTCATGATTGTTGAGTCCTATGTAACCTAACGCTCTGATACCAAACTATCACAACCCCAAATCCTAACAAACCTTTATGGCGATCGTGGAACTACGCTAGCCGACTACCATATGTTAGCAATTTCTTTTGAAAATCCCATTCAAGTTTCAAGCATTTCATATAAATATACAGAAAATTTCTTAATATAATAGGCCAATTTTATACAGTACTGCCATCTCCAAAACCCGGAGCCAACATGTCATGAGTATCTAGTGAAATAAGCAAAAATAAACTATTATAATACAAAACTCCGAATCAAAGCTAAATACAACATGAAGGGAAAACAGAGATGTTCCGAACGCTGAATAGCTACCTCTATATCCCACGATCCGGCTCCGCTGTGAAATAAAGGCTAACGCTCGATATCTGCTCCTGAATCTGCACAGAGAGGTGCAGGGAGTAATGTGAGTACGCCAACTCAGTAGTAATGAAAATAAATCAAGTCTAAGTAGCAAGGAAACACATAAAAATCAATGTCGTCAAGTCACAATATACACAACCTTACTTTCCAATAGTATAACATATAGATACGAAATCATCATGCGTTAAAAATCACCTTCATAAAAAGTCCTTTAAGAATGCACATTTTAACAACTTTAAAACAAAGGATTTGGTATGCAAATTAATGTAGTAAAATCATAGTAGCCCCTCGGGCAAAACATGTTTCATAATCAGCCCCTCGGGCATGCCTCACAATCCTTCAGCATCTCACAATCACTCAGCACCTCACAGTCACTCAAGCCTCCCAATCACTCGTCACTCGCACTCAGTGTGCTCACTGGGGGTGTGTACAGACTCCGGAGGGTCTCCTTCAACCCAAGCGTTAATATCACTCAGCACCTCACCATCACTCTTGGCCCTCGGCCACACTCGGTGGAACCACTCGAAAAACCCCAAGGGCGAATTAATAAAATAGGGTACTCAACCCGAAAACATCATTTTTAATGCTCATGTAGTGTCTATCAGGCTTTAATGCTCATGTACTGTAAATCAGGCTGAGTTTCAAATAAAACAGTATGCACCATGATGCTGAGTAAAATCATCAACAATTAGTGAGGAAAACAGCAGTAAAAAGTCCTCAAAGGGTCTAAACAGATCGGCACGAGGCTCCAAACACGACTTATAGCCCAAATATTCACAAACCTTTAGAACATAATTTAACACAAGGTTTTGAGTAAATATGCAACTCATTAGTTGCTGCAGAGAGGACGTAGTCCAATCCAAAAATAAGTATGGGCCACATACTCGTCATCCGACATGTGCGCCATTCAAAATTAGTGAGAAAATAATGCAGTCCGGGGTTCCATACCCTCAGGACAAGATTTATGACCATTACTTACCTTTACCGAGCCACAACACTAGTCCGCTATGATTTTGGCCCTCAAATTGGCTCCCGATTTCTCCGAATCTAGCCAAAACTAGTTAACATTATCAATATATAATCAAGGAACACAACCCGATCAAAAACTATCAAATAACACAAAAATATCGAAATTTGGCCAAACCCGAGCCCCGGGCCCATGTCTCGGAATTCGATAATTTTTACATCACTAGAACCCTCGTCCTCCCACGATTTTACTCACACCAAAATCATCAAAATCGGATAACAACTGCCTATCCAAAACCTCAAAAGAATTTCAAATTCTCCACCCCCTTCTTCCCAACCTTTTCCTACTCGAACCCTTGAATTTTCAAGCCTAATCCAAACAAAATAGCATAGGAGCGATGTTAGCAACCAAAGAACTTACCTTTGCTGAATAATCCTGAATATCCCTCTCTAAATCGCCTTCAATGGACTCCTACTGCATGCAAAATGATGAAAAATAAGAAATTCTCCCGGAGGGTCCTTTTTATACTGTTTCTTCGTAGTCATTTCTGCTCCTGCGGACAATTAGCCGCACCTGCAGACCCTCACCTGCGGTCCCTGATGTGCACTTGCGAAAACTCACTTAACGGGCCAATCCCGCGCCTGCGACCATTTCTCCGCACCTGCGGCTTTGCAGGTGCGACAAACTCCTCGCACCTGTGGACCACTCCTCACTCAACCAAAACTCGCACCTGCCTAGCCCAGTCCGCTCCTGCAGAACCGCACCTGCGGCTCCCTTTCCGCAGGTGCAAAAACACCAGCAACAGCAAATTCACAAAAGTCATTCCAAACACCCCGCCAACCATCCGAAATCAATCCCGAGCCCCTCAAGGCCCTAGCCAATCATACCAACACACCTCATAGCATTATTCCAACTTAACCGAACCCTCAAAACATCAAAAACAACACGAAAACACCAAATTTACATCAAAGTCAAGCCTATGAACTTTGAAACTTCAAAATTTCCAACTATGCCGAAACCAACCAAAACACCTCCGATTGACCTGAAATTTTACAAACAGATCTAAAAGGACATTACGAACCTGTTCCAACTTCCGGAATTCCATTCCGACCCTAATAGCCTATTTTCCACTGCCGACCAGAAATCGCCAAAAAACTAACTTTCGCCAATTCAAGCCTTATTCTACACTGGACATCACAAAAATATTCTGAACATACTCCTAAGTCCCAAATCACCTAACAAAGCTATCCGAGCCATAAAATCCTCATTATGAGGTTGTTTACCAATAAGTCAACTCTCAGTTGACTTTCTCAACTATTAGGCTACTTTAAAAGGCTTAATGCCTAAACTCTCATCATAACTATTCTGGACACAAACCAACTGATCCAAAACATCAAAAAAAGGATAGCGACATACAACAAATGCAGAAATAGGGGAAACAAGGTAAATCTCACGGAACGGCCGAGTCGTTTCATTATGCTTGCCAGCATGAGCTTGAACATGTCAAAATCATTATGGCCCTCCTCTTTTGAACTATCAACTTTCTTCCCCAAGAACTGCTTTCCCGTTTGTTCTTCACGTCAGTAGCCTCCATAGTAGAATTGAAGATTTTCTTCTTGGGAATCCTTTTTATTTCAATTTTGATATCTATGAGTGAAAGCCTCTTAAAGTTGTTATGGGTCCTCACCATGATAGGAGCATCAACAAGCGCGTTATTCTGTTCAATGACATCGACAATAATGATGAGCTTCCCATAATGTTTCACGTAGTTGACAAGGGCGATTCTTCCAATCTCCACGAACCTCTTGAATGACATTTTCAACGATTTGAAGAAGCAGCTGACCAGACACCTCAGTTATTGTGTAAGTAGTTTAAATCAATTTCAAACAATATTTCATGACTATATAAGAGATTTAACATCAAAATTACGAGAATCAAAAGAGAAATTCTGGGAAATTTTGTCTATGTTTTGAAAAATAAAAATTTTGGATTTGAGAGTTGATTTGAACTTTGATTTGAAAACAAACCACATATATGAATTCGTGGAGTTATGGGTAGTCGGGATGTACCCTTGGACCAGGGTTTTGACCGGGGGTCTCCGAGTTAACTTTTGTTGAATTTTGGGGAATTATGTAAATATCAAAGGTTTATTTATCAGAATTGGTTTTAGTTGCATAGTTTGTTGATATTATGTTGTTTTGGTTACATTCTAGCCCTGGGGAGGCATGTTCTAAAGGTAAATCTATATTAATTAACGCCTAGGTGAGTTAACCTACTTGTGTATGGAAACTACCCATTAGGATTTGGGTTGATTGTATTGTTTGGATTGTGTAAAACACATGTACACGAGGTGATGAGTTTGTACACGGGTTTATATGTGGTATTTTGAATGCTTTAGACTCTTAGTCTTATTCATGCATTTAATTGAAACCTTCATATATTGTTCTATCTTCCATAGTTTAGTCCACTCTTACATGCATTATTTGATGTTGTTGGCACATGTTTTATACTTTATTATCAAATTTCTTCTTATATGCCTTAATTGAATATGTTACTTCTCTTATTTTCATGTTACCTCTCTTATTGTCATGTTGACTCTTTTATCGTGGAGTTACTCTTACTTGGAGTTGTTATTACACGATGTCTCTTCATGTTGAGTTATTATCATGCATTTAGACGTAGTTCTTATGTCATACTATCGTTTTCATTGTTAATCTTATGCAATACACTTGATTAGAAGTTGTCATTTTTTGGAATGCCTTTCGTTTGAATTATTGGAGTTGAAGTTGTAAAAGATATTAACACATTGAGGTGGAATTCGTTGATTATTGAGATGTAACGACCCGACCAGTCATTTTGAGATCTAGCACGTCGTTCATCGGTTTGAAGTCGTGAGCAGCTCCATTTCAGGTGTTATGACTTGTAGGTGTGGTCGAAATTGAATTTCAGGAAGTTTAGAATTGATTTGGAAGGAAAATTCTTATTTCAAAAGCTTTAAGTTGGAGAAATCAACTAAGATTGGAATTTTGAGTAAACGACCTCCGAATCGGGATTTGAAGGTTCCAGCAGGTTCGTATGATGATTTCGGATTGGGTTTATGTCCGACACGGGGTTTGATAATCCGGGAGCGTTTAGGTGTATATTGTGGAAGTTAGCATTTTAGAAGAATTTCATAAACTTGGGATTGAAGTACATTTCAGGGTTGTTGATATCCGTTTGGGATTCCGAGTCTAGAAATAGCTTCGTGTGGTGATTCTGGAGCTGGGAGCGCGATCAGAAGCAAATTTGGATGTAAGTAGGTCATTTTGGAGTCATTTGGCTAAAGATAGAAATTTGAAGGTTTTTGAGAAATCCGACCGGAAGTGGAAGTTTTGATATCAAGGTTGGAATGCAATTCCGGAAGTTGGAGCAGGCTCGTAGTGTTGAATATGACTTGTGTGCAAAATTTGAGGTCAATCGGACGTGATTTGATAGGTTTCGGCATCAGATGTAGAAGTTGGAAAATTCTAAGTTCATAAAGCTGGAAATTGGGTGCATTTCATGGTTTCGATGTTGTTTGATGTGATTTGAGGCCTTCAGCAAGTCCACATTATATTTTGGAACAGGTTGGTATAATTTCACAGGGTCCTGGGGGCCTTGGGTGGATTCTGGGTGGTTAACGGATAAATGTTTGAAGTTGAAGAAGGCTGAAGGTTGATGTCATCTAGTATAACCGCACCTGCGAAGCTTTCACCGCGCGTGCAACTAAGGGCGCCGCAGATGCGAGTTCTGGGCTGGAGCTGAAGGGGCCGCATGTGCGGAAAATTTGGTCGCACATGCAAAAGCGTAGGTGCAGAGAAGGGACCGTAGAAGCGAGAGATGCTGGGTTGAGTCAGAGCCGCACCTGTGATGGAATTTCCACAGGTGCGGAGTCGCAAGAGCGACTATTTGACCGCAGGTGCGAAATGAGGCCTGGGAAAAATGTGTTAAAGACGGGTTTTTTTCATTTCTAACCCATTTTTCATTTGTCATGTGCAATTTTGGAGAGCTTTTCAAGGGGGATTTTCGTCAGGCATCAAGGTAAGTAAATTCCTTCCGTTTGTTAGATAAATACAAGATTATATGCATGGATTAGGCATGGAAATGGGTAGGAATTTGGGAATTTTTTTTGAAGAAACCTAAAAGATGTAAATTTTGAATTTAGCCACGAATTTGAGTATTGAATGTAGAGAAAATTGCATGATTAAACTAGTAGGGCTATGGGTAGAATGTATCTTCGAGAATTTTGAATTTCCGGGCATGTGGGCCCGAAGGTATTTTTGTCATTTCTTCGAGTGGGGTTGGGAAAGTATATAACCCGAATTTGTTGTGAGTACTAGAATGAATTTTCACTGCTTTGCCGTTATGGGGTAGTTTCGGAGCATTGTGCGTCCGTTGGAGTCATCGAAAGGGCTTGGAAGCCGGTATTGGGATTTCCGTAGCGAGGTAAGTCTCCTTTCTAACTTTGTGAGGAGGAATCATCCCCCTAGTTGCATTAATTCAGTACATGCAATTATCTTCGGGGGCTACGTGCACACGAGGTGAAGGGAGTTCATGCGTAGCTTCTATTATGCCATGTCCGGTAGTCTAGGACCCACTATCATGCTTTACGTGTTGTACCTGTAATCCTGCCTATAATATTAAACTGCTAATATAATCGAAAACGTAATTGAATATCTAAAAGAAAACTAGAGTTCATTTTGTTAATCTTTTAGAAAGAGAATTGATTTTTCTGTGGATAATTGTGTACCTGGTAGGGTTGTATTATGGAATATCATTAAACTTGACAAATGAGTTTCAAAACAACGATTTAAAAACTATATTCCATGTTCTTTTAGAAAGGATTTTTACCACTTTCCTGAGAAAAACTGCTTCTTATTCGCGAGCAGGCTAGCCTTATTATTTCTATGTTGACCGCATCGCATGATCGATTCGCAAGCGGGGGACAATAGATACATCTATGGTTCGAGCCGTTCGACCCTTTGGCAGTGCACAGTTTATTATTGTTGGTCCGCACCGTTCGACCCTCGGCATTGCTTGCACATTATATTTGCTGCATAGTTTCTATAACTTTTGCCTGATTACTGGCTTGAAATATTAAATTATCAAGTGCAATGACAGAGATTTAAAGTTATTGAAAAGAGTTTTGGAAGAATTTGTTCCTTCCCGTCAATTTATTATTATTTGATCAAATCACCATGTTGATTAATTGTTAATATGACGAAGATATCAAGAGTTAAATGTGAATGAAGTTGGAAAATAGTTAAATCCTGATTTTGATAAATTGCCTATGATAAATCATGCTTAGTGTCATGCCTAAATATTCTAAATTGACCTTTAGTAAGTGTCTACTTTGACCTCTCATCACTACCTCTGTGAGGTTAGGCGGGCGACTTACGGATTAGACGTTGTTTTTGTACTCATGCTACACTTGTTGTGCATTTTATTGCACAGGTACTTTCCTAGCAAGGTGGAGGATTCGGAGGCTTAGGCGAGATGCATCAGCCGGAGGCGATCCGCAGATGACAGAGTCCATTTCGTACTGTATTTATTTCATTTTAAATTTCCTTGTCCAGTTCTATTTCGGACATGCTTTGTAGTGATTGTATAGACTCTTAGAAATTGCTCATGTACTTGTGACACCGGGTTCTGGGATATGTGTTGGGATACAATTGCTTAAGTGTAATCTTTAAACCATTATTTTTAAGTAAGACTTTTATTTGGTTAATATGTAATCTAGTGAAAGGAAATGTTTTAATAATTGTACCAGAAAGTTATTTCAGTTAATTAATGATTTGGCTTGCCTGACATTGATGTCCGGTGCCATCACGACCTTAGGGATTTTGGGTCGTGACAACATGGTATCAGAGCGCTAGGTTCCTGTAGGTCTCATGAGTCATGATCAAGTCTAGTAGAGTCTTGCGGATATGTATGGAGATGTCTGTATTTATCTTCGACAGGCTACATGGCTGTTAGAAGAACTTCCCTTCTTGATTTTTCATCGTGCGAGTTGATTCCGGTGAGGCTTATGCATATGTTCATTCCTACTCAATCTTACGCGTCGCGAAGCACTTGCTATGGATCAGGAATTTGAGGAATGGCAATGCTACTACGAATGTAATTCGAGATGCTTCCATGTGTAATTGGTCGGGGTTGTTGTTATGGCCCTGCAGAAGGATAATATATTGTTTCCACTCACTAGTTGTGTTTCCGGGGGCCTTAAGGTTGTGCTCAGGTAGTGATGATGCTTGGATTGGCTATGGTGTAATGTCGACATTATGATAGAATGTTTGCCCGTATGTTGGGGGTGGTGAATGGTTTGAAGGGAGCTCTTCTCAGAGTATGATTTCGAGATTTCGGTATTTTGATTCCGGCAGAGGAAAGGCATTTGGGTTATGAATGGTCCGGTTGGAGTTGATAAAGTAATAAGACTTGGTGTCTTCAAGTGAGATGGGATAGGCACCTGTGACGTGTCATCGTCGTCATTTATCGAATGGAATATGTTAATTTGTCGGCGCTATGTTTTCTTCGATTGCGTGGGGTCAGAGTATTGAGGAGAAGTATTGAAGAATGCGGTTGGCAGAGGTTGATCCTAAAGTGAGGCTGGACAGTGGTTCCATTTCTAGGAGGCTAGGTGTAAGAAGTGGAAGTCGAACAGTTGCAAAGTGGGGGAAGCGGCAGCGTAGCTTGGAATTTGATGATATTGTCGCGCATTTAATGGATGTCCATGAGGAGCGGACGAACTAGTAAAGTTGGTAAATGAAGCAGGGCATAGGATGAGGTATTGAAGTCGTAGAGAGCGTGTATTTCAGCGTCGTTGGGAGGTGTCCGCGGGTGATTTCCACAGGTGGGTTGTCTTCTGGGAATAGGTTAGCAATGGCGGGGTTGGCAGGTTTCTGTGAGGGGTTCTAGTGGCTAGTCGGTAGGAGGAAGAATGTGATAATGATGCTAGAGAATTTGAGTATTTAGGGAGTGCTAGCAAGAGGATTTGGAGGAATTGGACGGATTAGTGGAGCAAGATCGTGTTATCAAAGGAGGAAGGATCTGGGCAGGGTCTAGAGTGGTGCAAGGAGTAGCTTCAGGCTAAGTGGGGGAGTCCTATCATCTGCAGTGGAGTTGTATGATTGTGTTATCATAGGGTTGCGGATTTCCGGGCGTATCGGCAAGTTGTTACAGCTAAGAGAAAGGAGTAAAATGGTAATTGTGTGTGGTATTCGATGAATGTGCGCAAAAGTTGGCCCTGCCGGGCCAGGGTTAGGCTTTGGAAGATTCAGAATTTATGCTTAAGGCATGGGCGAGTTGTAAGGATGGTGACTCAGTCACGTGTTTCATTGAAAAAGGTGTTCATATGCTAGGAGAGCCTTGGGACTAATTGTATTCGGGACCAGTCAGAGTGGGTGACTCTCAACAACGGTCCTAGTGAATTCGAAAGTTAAGAATGCGGCGTATAAGGTTTTCAGGCAGCAGTATGATCGAGAATCAAGCTTTTGCAGAGTAATTTTTGAGAAAAATGAGGATGGTTGGGATGTTCTATGATATGTTTCAGCATGCAAGATAGTATTGGAGGAGTGAGAGGAATAAACTCTGAATTGTAGAAAGATTATCAGAAGGGTATGAGACGGGTTGCGGGATTTAGGCAGCATAGTCTCGTGAATCAGGGTCACTTGGGATGAGTGAGGGTTGAGTTTTCTATGGGTTGAAGGAAGTTGCTATTATTCCTGAGGCAATTGAAGATGATTAAATGAAGATGGCGTTGGAATGGCAAATTTGCGGCAGTGTTCGGTTCCTTTAATGTGATTTAGTTATGCATGTTGTTTGTGCCGGTGTGTGCAGGGCTTGTCGACCGTCGTAATGAATTTTATGTGGGAAAATTTGAGTGCTATGGCCAGCCAGGTGTAGGCGGACCCCGGAAGGGTTATGGTGATATAGACTACTACTTAAGGATTTGCATGATTGGGTGATAGTGGGAATTCACTCGTGTGTTGAGATGGTACTCTTGGATTGAGTTAAGTAAAAGATTTCTATATGATGAAGTGTTCGCCTTATTGGTGGTTCAGAAGTTATGATGGAATTCTTGCGCTACCTCATGTTGGCATGTTAGGTGCGGAAAGCAGTATGTAACTGAGAGAAAGAATCGAGATTGTGGTTCAGTGTTAATAAGGAAGTCATGAGCTCGGAAGAGCGAGGTAGAGTGATTTGAAAGTTCAGTATAAGCTGGTGTTATTTCAGTGTCAACTGAGATTGAGATTCGGTGGAAGGGGCTTTGTACCTAGTTATGTGTTCTTGATTTGTCTTACAACGTAGTATGGCCAGTGGTGGATGTGCAGACTTTTTGCCTTGTGTGGAAGGTCGTGGAAGCATGGCCGCGAAAAGATTGTATAAAGTGTGACATGTAATCACTTGATGGATTTCAGATTTGGACTGAGTATAAAGAACTGCAATATTGTGTAATTGAGAATTTACGCCTGGAGGGCGTTCATCTAAGTTGATTATGGATTATGGGGTGTTTGTCCTGGTGATGATGGTTATTCTTGTGTATTATGAGAGAAAGTGGGTTAATATGGACCCAGGCAAAAGCTATTAGCTTAGTTTGGTGCGAGTAAGGTGGCCTGATGGTTGTGGATGGATTTAAACATGATTATGGGCTCCGTATGAGCCAGACATGTTCCTTTCAGTAGAGCGCTTTTCATGGAAAGGTATTAGAACAGCGGGTGTTGTTCCGTCTTCGTCAAATTCATGTTTTATTATGATTGTGCCGTGTGAGTTCTAAAATGACTTGGTAATTTCCTATGTGTTGAGGTCCCGCGTAATATGGGGATGTTATGTGAGCAGGATAGCTCTTGAGATTTAGAGCGTATATATATATATATATATATCGCACCTCAGCTGTGTTTTAGTTTTGTTGCATACGACTTTATCAGTCTCCCCAGGATGGTATGCACTTAGCGTGCTTGTGATCGATATTCAGTAATTCGTAATAGTGAGCAAATCCGCTTCGTATATATATCTTCTTATATAAATTTTATGTGTGGATCGGGTGGCACGTAACCACGGGTATGTTATTCGGATCGGGTTGCACACCGCAACAATGTAATGATGAGTAAGGTTCCTATATTTATTTTCTTGTGTTTTACTTCCTATTTTCTGATAAAAATTCATATTAGTTGCGTGAGTTGAATAGTTCCTTGCTGAGTCGTTTCTTATTATCATGTTCGAGTTATGGTCTATTGGCGCGATATGGTATCATGTGATGTTGTTGGCCATGTTTGGGGTGGTTTGTTGTCTGAGCAGTTCATACTGGGTGAGACGGGACTATCGGATTAGGGATCAATGCGATAAGGTGATGTGAAGTGTATATTAAAGAACAAATACCATTATTTAGGTTCATAATGAAGTGATGATTCTAGTCAAGATGAGGTATTCAAGGATTGCCTAACTCTGCAGTTGAGTATGAATTTCTGCACATTTCCTCCGTTGTGGTGGTATCGTCAGCATTATAGCGGGATGTATGTATATATGTTATGAGGTGCATCAGGAGCACCAGATTCATGAAATTTTGGCTATTAAGGTTCAAGGAGGGTCATTGTGGTCAGATGATGAGTTATGCGGTGCATGGTGCTGATTCAGAAAATGTATGCAGTCATGGTCTGATATATCGTGTGGTAGTTGATACAATGTTTATATATATCGGAACTAGGCCTGGCAGAGAAAATTTCAAGTGTTGGAACTAGGTTCTGCGCTTATTATATGGATAAAAGAAGAAATCTTCAGATTGATTAAGCTATTGTACTCAACTAGGTTGTGGTAGCACGGGCATGTGCTCAAAATGATAAACACTGATTTCAGGTAACTCCGGAGCAGTTCTTAGCACGTCGAGAACGAACGTCGTTTTTAGTGGAGGAGAATGTAACGACCCGACCGGTCATTTTGAGCTCTAGCACGTCATTCAGCGGTTTGAAGTTGTGAGCAGCTCCATTTCAGGTGTTATGACTTGTAGGTGTGGTCGGAATTGAATTACAGGAAGTTTAGAATTGATTTGGAAAGAAAATTCTCATTTCAGAAGCCTTAAGTTGGAGAAATCAACAAAGATTGGAATTTTGAGTGAACAACCTCCGAATCAGTATTTGAAGGTTCCACCAGGTTCGTATGATGATTTCGGATTTGGGTGTATGTTCGGCTCGGAGTTTGGATAACCCGGGAGCGTTTCGGCGTATATTGTGGAAGTTAGTATTTTAGAAGAATTTCATAGACTTGGTCTTGAAGTGCATTTTAGGGTTGTTGATGTCCGTTTGGGATTCCGAGTCTGGTAATAGCTTCATGTGGTGATTCTGGAGTTGGGAGCGCGATCTGAAGCGAATTTGGATGTCTGTAGGTCATTTTGGAGTCAATTGGCTAAAGATAAAAATTTGAAGGTTTTTGAGAAATCCGACCGGAAGTGGAAGTTTTGATATCGAGGTCTGAATATGATTCCGAAAGTTCGAGCAGGTCCGTAATGTTGAATATGATTTGTGTGCAAAATTTGAGGTCAATTGAACGTGATTTGATAGGTTTCGGCATCGGATGTAGAAGTTGGAAAATTCTAAGTTCATAAAGTTTGAAATTGGGTGCGATTCATGGTTTTGATGTTGTTTGATGTTATTTGACGCCTCGAAGTCCGCATTATGTTTTGGAATAGGTTGGTATAATTGGACGGGCTCCCGGGGGCCTCGGGTGGATTCCGGGTGGTTAACTGATCAATGTTTGAAGATGAAGAAAGCTTAAGGTTGTTGTCATCTGGTGTAACCGCACCTGCGAGGCTTTGACCACAGGTTTGGACCCGCGGGTACGGCTAAGGGCGCCGCAGGTACGAGTTTTGGGATGGAGCTGAAGGGGCCACAGGTGCGGAAGATTTGGTCGCACCTGCGGAAGCGTAGGTGCGGAGAAGGGACCGTAGAAGCGAGAGATGATGAGTTGAGTCAGAGTCGCACCTGCGATGGAATTTCTGCAGGTGCGGAGCCACACGAGCGGCTATTGGACCGCAGGTGCGAAAGGAGTCCTGCGCAGAATGTTTTAAAGACGGGATTTTGTCATTTCTCACCGATTTTTCATTTGTCATGGGCAATTTTGGAGAGCATTTCAAGGGGGATTTTCGTCAGGCATCAAGGTAAGTAAATTCCTTTCGTTTGTTAGATAAATACAAGATTATATGCATGGATTAGGCATGGAAATGGGTAGGAATTTGAGAATTTTTTTTTAAGAAACCCAGAAAATGTAAATTTGGAATTTAGCCACGAATTTGAGTATGGAATGTAGAGAAAATTGCATGATTGAACTAATAGGGCTATGGGTAGAATGTATCTTCGAGAATTTCAGATTTCCGGGCACGTGGGCCCAAGGGCATTTTAGTTATTTCTCCGAGCTGGGTTGGGAAAGTATATAATATGAATTTGTTTTGAGTATTAGGATGAATTTTCACTGCTTTTCTGTTATGTGGTAGTTTCAGAGCATTGTGCGTCCATTTGAGTCATCGGAAGGGCTTGGATGCCGGTATTGGGATTTTCGGAGCGAGGTAAGTCTCCTTTCTAACTTTGTGAGGGGGAATCATCCCCCTAGGTTAATTAATTCAGTATGTGCTATTATCTTCGGGCGGCTACGTACGCACGAGGTGACGGGAGTCCGTGCATAGCTACTATTATGCCATGTCTGGGTAGTCTAGGACCCACTAGCATTCCTTACGTGTTGTACCTGTAATCCTGCCTGTAATTTTAAACTGCTAATATAATCGAAAACGTAATTGAATATCTAAAAGAAAACTATAGTTCATTTTGTTAATATTCTAGAAAGAGAATTGGTTCCTCTGTGGATAATTGTGTAGCTAGTAGGTTGTATTATGGAATATCATTAAACTTGACAAATGAGTTTCAAAACAAAGATTTAAAAACTCTATTTCATGTTCTTTTAAAAAGGATTTTTACCACTTTCCTGAGAAAAACTGCTTCTTGATAAAAATAAGGATTCATTATGTGAATATGTGTACATATGAGCACCTTAGTCGCATGTATGATTCGCGAGCAGGCTAGCCTTATTATTTTTATGTTCACAGCATTGCATGATCGATTTGTGAGTCGGGCAAATAGATTCATCTATGGTTCGAGTCGTTCGACCCTTCGGCAGTGCACAATTTATTGTTGTAGGTCTGTGTCGTTTGACCCTCGGCATTGCTTGCGCAGAATATTGCTGTGTAGTTGCTATGATTTTTGCCTGATTACTGGCCTGAAATATTAAATTATCAAGTGAAATGACAGAGATTTAAAGTTATTAAAAAGAGTTTTGGAAGAAGTTATTCCTTCCCGTCGATTTACTATCATTTGATTAAATCACCATGTTGATTAATTGTTAATATGACGAAGATATAAAGTGTTAAACGTGAACGGAGTTGAAAAATAGTTAAATCCTGATTTTGATAAATTGCCTATGATAAATCATGCTTAGTGTCATACCTAAATATTCTAAACTGACCTTTAGTAAGTGCCTAATTTTACCTCTCGTCACTAGCTCTCTGAGGTTAGACAGGTGACTTACTTAGTACACGTGGTTTTTGTGCTCATGCTACACTTGATGTGCATTTTATTGCACATGTAATTTCCTAGCAAAGTGGAGGATTTGGAGACTTAGACGAGCTACATCATCCGGAGGCGATCTGCAGCTGAAAGAGTCTCCTTCGTACTGTATTTATTTCATTTGAAATTTCCTTGTCCAGTTGTATTTCGGACAGTCTTTGTAATGATTGTATAGACTCTTAGAAATTGCTTGTGTACTTGTGACACCGGGTTCTGGGGTATGTGTTAGGATATAATTGCTTAAGTGTAATCTTTAAACCATTATTTTTCAGTAAAAGACATTTATTTGGTTAATATGTAATTAAGTGAAAGGAAATCTTTTCATAAATGTTTTAAAACCGTAAAGTTATTTCAATTAATTAATGATATGGCTTTCCTGACATTGATGTCCGGCACCATCACGACCTTAGAGATTTTGGGTCGTGACATGAGATAACTTCCCTTATTGAGAATTTCTCATTCATTTTGTTTTTTTTGGATGCTTCAGTACTATTTGACCCTAGTTCAACTTATTCATAGGTGTCATCCTGTTTTGCTTGTTATTTGGATATGCTTCATGATTCTTTAGTTATTCTTGTTCACGTATTTATACCGGTATGTGATTCTATTATGGTGGACCATGTATATCGGTCCTATTGGGTGACGATTCGGTGTTATTATACTACAATTGATATGTTATTTCTCATCATGATGGATTTTGATGTGATTTTGGGCATGGATTAGTTGTCACCTCATCATGTTATTCTTAATTATCACGCTAAGAGTGTGATGTTTACTATGACGGAGTTTCCATGGTTGGAGTGGAGATTTTCCCTACATCTTGTTTCTACTAGAGTGGTGTCTTTTCTAAAGGCTCAACGAATTATTGTGAAGGGATGTTTGGCTTATTTGACCTTTGTGTGAGATCTTAGTGCTGATACTCTTGCTGTTGAGTTATAACTAGTAGTGAGGGAGTTCCCATATGTATTTCCTGCAGAGCATGCCACCCAATAAGGATATTGATTTTGGAATTAATTTGGTGTAAGACATTCATACCATCTCTATTCTTCCATATCGCATGACACCCGACAAGGATATTGATTTTTGGTGATGTCTTTTGGTTTGATCAATGCCTCAACAATTTTTATGCACTTGATGAACAACATAATTCAACCCTATCTTGATTCCTTCTTCCTAGCTTTCATTGATGATATATTGGTGTATTCTCGCAGCCGGGAGTATCATCAAAAAGAATTTAAAGATCGTTATCCATACGTTGAGGGAGAATAAGCTATGTGATAGATTCTCCATGTGCAAGTTTTTTGTTAGAATCGGTCTCATTCATAGGCCACATGTTATCCAGTAAGTGGGTTAAGGTTAATTCAAATGAAATTGAGGAAGTTCAAAGTTGGCCTAGTCCGTCTACTACTATTGCAATCCGGAGTTTCCTTGGGTTGGATGGGTATTATCACTATTTATGGGGGGGAGGGGGTCATATATAGCAGCCCCATTGATTAGATTGACGTAGAAGGGTCCCCAATTCAGATGGTCTGATGAGTGTGAGGAGAGCTTTCAAAAGCACAACTCTACCTTGACTACAACTCCAGTTGTAGTTTTGCCTTCAGGATCGAGATCTTAGATAGTCTATTGTGATGATTCACATATCGACAATGGTTTCATGTTGATCCAGGAGGGGTAGTGATTTTTTATGCTTCACATCAGTTGAAACCATATGAGAAGAACTGCATAGTGCACGATTTGGAGTTGGCAACTATTGTTCACGTGCTCAAAATTTAGAGGCATTATCTTTACGATGTGTCTTGTAAGGTTTTCACATATCTTAGGAGTCATAAACGCTTATTCAAGCAAAAAGATTTGTACTTGAGGCAATGCAGGTCGTTAGAGCTACTAAAAGACTATGATATCACTATTCTTTATCACCTTGGGAAGACTAATGTGGTGGTTGATGCTTTGAGTAGGAAGGCTGAGAGCATGCGGAGTCTCTCTTACATTTGAGGAGAGACCGTTAGCATTAGATGTTTAGGATTTGACCAACTGATTTGTAATGTTGGATATTTCGTACCCTAGCAGGGTTTTTGCTTGTGTTGTATCACGGTAGTCCTTGTTTTAGTGAATGAAGGAACTTCAGTATGAGGATCCCTATTTCATTGCCTAAGGGACATGGTGCAGCACGATGATGTTAGGGAGGTGACTATTGGAGAAGATGGGGTATAGAGGCTTGAAGGCCTGATTTGTGTTCCAAATGTGGATGGGTTGCGAGAGTTGATTCTTCGGAGGATGGGTTGCGAGAGTTGATTCTTCGGAGGATGGGTCGCAAAGATGTACAATGATTTGAGGAAGCACTATTTGTGGCGGAGGAAGAAGAAGTATATTGTTGTTCTTGTTGCTTGGTGTTTGAACTGTTAGCAGGTGAAGTACGAGCAGCAAAGACCAGGTGGTTTCGTTTAGAGGCTTCACATTCCGGAGTGGAAGTGGGAGCGTATCACTATGGATTTTGTAGTTGGACTTCCACGGACCTTGAAGAGATTTGATGCTTTGTAGGTCATTGTGGACAGGCTAACAAAGTCTTCACACTTCATTCCTATCTTGACTACCTACTATTTAGAGCAACTTGCTCGAATTTATATATGAGAGATTGTTCTCCTTCATTGTGTGCCCGTGTTTATTATCTCGAATTGAGGCATAATGTTTACTTCACGTTTCGAAGAATAGGAAACATGAGTTGGGCACATAGGTCGAGCTGAGTACGGTATTTCATCCTCAAGTGGTACATGAAGTTTGAGCGCACTATTCAGATATTAGAGGACATGTTATGAGCCCAAGTCATTGATTTTGGAGGATTGTGGGATCAGTTTCTACCTTTAGTAGAGTTTGCCAACAACAACCGCTATCAGCCGAGTATTCGGAGGGCTCCTTATATGAGGTGGTGTCGTTCTCTGGTTGGTTGAATTTAAACCCGGGAGGCTAGGTTGTTGGGCTCTGATTTTATCTATGATGCTTTGGAAAAGATGAAGTTCCTTCCGGAGCGGCTTCGTACAGCACAATCCGGGCTAATGAGCTATGATGATAGGAAGTCTTGTGATTTGGCATATATGGTTGGGAAGAAGGTTCTCCTCATGAAGGGTGTGATGTTGTCCTAGAGGAAGGGCAAGTTGAGCCCATGGTATATTGGTCATTTACAGGTAACAGAAAGAGTGGGAGAGGTGGCCTACAGGCTTGCCTTGCCACCTAGTCAGTTGGAGTTCACCTAGTGTGTCATGTTTCCATGCTCCGGAAGTATTATGGGAATCCATCACATGTTTTGGACTTCAACATGGTGCAGTTGGATAAGGATTTGACTTATGATGTAGAGTTAGTGGACAGTTTGGATGGTAGGTTTGATAGTTGAGGTCGAAGAATATAGCATCGGTGAAGGTCCATTGCAGAGGTCACCTAGTGAAGGAGGCTACTTGGAAGACCGAGTAGGAAATGCAGAGCATATATCCTCAATTTTTGAGACTCCATGAAAGATTCTAAACTCGTTGTAGGACGATCATTTGTTTATGTGAGGCAGAATGTAACAACCCAACTGGTCGTTTTAGTAATTTAGCCCCCATTTCCCCACATTTGATGATTTACATATGTGTATTTGTGATTATGGGACTTTCCGGGGTGGTGGGTTTAGCTTCGAGCAAATTTTGGATTGGATAGGGACACTTAGTATAAAGATTGGCTGCTTAAGTTGAAAGAGTTTACCGGAGTTTAAATTTAGTGTAGACTTCTCCGGGATAGTGTTTTGATGGTTCCAATAGGTTCTATGGTTATTTTTAACTTAGACGTATGCCCGATTTTGAATTTGGAAGTTTGTAGGTTGTTTTGGTGATTTTTAGCAAAAGTTGGAAAGTTGAAGGATTGGAAGGTTCATATATTTGATCCGGAGTTGACATTGTTAATATCATGGTCAGAGTGTGGTTTTGGCATTTTGAATAGGTCAATTATTTCATTTGGGACTTGTATGAAATATTTGACGTCATTCCGAGTTGTTTAGACATGTTTAGTCCAAGTTTTTAATTTGCACTCTTGGATTAGTTTCTTCAGCTTGAATTGAGGTGTAATTCATGGTTTTGGTGTTGTTTTTTTCAATTTTATGCCTCGTGTAGGTCAGTGTTATGTTTTGGGATTTGTTGGTATCGTTGGAAAGGTTCCTGTGGAGGGGGCATGTTTCAAACTGATTTTGCGTTGCTGAAGTTTGTTGATACTGGTATTATTGCGAACCCGCATAAATGGCCTTGGAGATGCAGATGAGAGATTTAGGCTGGAGGAGTTGAGTCCACATATGCGGATGGTCTTTTCGAATGCGATTCTGCAATGGGTGGTGCGGAAAGGCAGATGTGCAGGTGCAAAGGTTGGACCTCAATTGTGCTTTGTCAGCTCTTTAAGTAAATGCGCAGATACCACATTTTCACCATAGAAGCAGAGCCGCAGATGCAGAAATCACTGGGCTGACTTTATATTTTGAAGGGCTTGGTCATTTTTTCATTATGTGGATCTCGGCTAAAGGCAATTTGGAGAGGGTTTCACCAATATTTAAGGGGTAAGTAATGCTTACTTAATTTTGTTGTTAGATATTAATTATACATAGATTATTACACCTAGTTTATGTGAATTAAAGGTGAAATTTAGGAATTTTTTACTAGGGTTTGTAGAGTGAAAATTTATTATTTTAGGGTTGATTAGAGGTTGGATTTGGGTGAAACACATATATTTGGAATAGTATTGGAATGGGTATTCGTGATTTTTTAGTTTTGATGGGTTCAGGGTGTGGGCATGTGTTCGACTTTTTGGGTCTCCTTTGCATAATTTTATTGAGGATCATAGATTTTTTGTTTGGGCTTGTTTCTTATAGAATTTATAAATGATATTAAGTTGCTTTGACTGGATTAGAGTTGCATGGAGGACAATTCGCATGGCAAAGGCTTTTTAGAGTACCGATTCAAGCGTTTTGAGGTAAGTAACATCTCTAAATTTGGGTTGAGTGTAATTATCATTGTGGACTATGATACTTGAGATATTTTGGGTGACACACGTGCTAGGTAACGGGTGTGTGTGCGTTCACTGGGGTATTCATGATCCGAGTAGACCTTAGGCAACTATAAGACTAGTTTTGTTTTCATGCCTCATTATATCTTGTTTTCTCTACTTGTATGATCAATTGGGCTATTTGTCTTAAATCACGTCTCGATGTAATCATTGGTTTGAGACATGATAGGCATGGTCTTAATGTTTTGATATGTTTGCCTTAATTGTAGTCATATTCTCAGTAATAATTTGTTATCCACATGTTATATCTCAGTCTTTGTATATTATTTGTATGTCGTATCACATGCTATTATTGCCTTCTATAAGTGATACTATTTGGGTTGAGTTCTATGAGATGTGCTCCATTAAGACTTTTTTGACGACTAATATGGTTTATAGAGCCGTAATGTAATTTGTATTGCATAGGGTTTCATGCTGCAAAAATTATATTGATTGTTGATTAGTGCTTGGGCAAGGATCTTCCTCTACGAAGTCTGATATCATAGTGAGCGCATTATCACAATTATATATGTGCTTTGGTGAGGGGCATTATGCTGGGAACTTCAATAGTGCTGACTGTGGTGTGTAAAGCTGCATTTTCCTCATGCTAGCACGTTAACGAAATGTCTTATTTGTTGTTAAAAGCTTAGAGAATCATAGTTTCCTAGATAAATTCACATTTTTTGAACTTCAGTGACTGATTGGGTTTTGACTGTTATGCTTGGAAAGCATGTCTAATTTTCGTATTTGTGAACGAGGTGAACATGATATCTCTTGAGTTGTTTACTTTTACTATCTTCATTATATTAAGATTTGTTATTGATTATTGGTGTTGGACACTATCTTTCTTCCGAGCTCGTCACTATTTTCAGCTCGAGGTTAGGTTTATAACATTGAGTATAACTATTTTCAGCTCGTCACTATTTTCACTATTTAACTCTGCACTTTATGTACAGATCCAGGTGCTTCCGGGTGTGGTGATGGTTATAGTTTGCGTCGATACCTGCTTGTGGAGACTACGTTGAAGTTGATATGTCATTCGGAGACTTTGAAGTTCTCTTTGTTTATATCTCTTATCATTGTTCTATCATTAAGACAACTTGTAATGATGATTTGGCTATATATTTTGAAATTGTGTTGTGCCCATGTGCTCGTTGACACCAGATCATTAGGATGGTTGTAGTTGCGATATTGTTTCTATTTTCAGATATTTATGATTCTTTCATTATTGAGATTATTATTTTCTGTTATTCGAGTTTTATTGTTATTTTAAGATTGTTAGCTTGCCCGGCAAGTAGTGTTAGGCAGCGTTGCACCTCCGGTAGGAGTTTGCGTCGTGGTAAAAATATGATGTCAAATAAGAATAAGTGGCCGGGGTTAAATAACACAGAGGCATCCATGTGGACGACTGCAACAATACCCGTGATCACGATGTTAGAAGCAACTACCACCGGTCTCGCTGGAAAAGCGTAGCAACGTGATTGTGGCCAATCTGACTGACATCCCCCTCTAGAGCGACCTTGAACCCATTAAGCCCCACCCCTGGCTCTTTGTGCGAGTGGTGTATCTACTGATTTTGAAACCATAGGCTACGTGATATGTTCTGGGAGACTACTTAGAAGTCTTGGGAAATCCCTCTTTAGATGAATAAAGTCTCCACACTCGAAACAACCCGTCATTTGACGAGGCTGCTGACCCTGCGACTAACCCCGATGGCCCGAATAATTTCTTATGGAACCATGAGAAAATGGAGCGCGGTAATACTTCTTAGCCAACACTGCACTAAATGATTATTGAACTAGGCGAGCACTGTATGAACTGTGGCTAAATGATGAATCACGGAGAATCTGTCGAGCTGCCTAAGCGTGCCTAAAAAGAAGGCCCCTGTTGCGATGTGCCTCGCCTCCAAATGAGGCACCACAAGAACCACCCAAATCATGAGATCTACCATCACCTATAGGACGGTTGTATTAGCTGGGAGGTAGTAAAGTCAACTCCATTTGAATCCACAATACTTGCTGTGTGAAATATTCGATTACACTGATCAAGAAAACTCGGAGCATCCTCTGATTCTCCTCTGCTGAACTGGGAAGGACGAAGCCTCTGGAATGGATAAAATATCTTCTAACCCCAGCATGCATCGCAACAACTAGCTTCATTGGATAACCCAGATGTCTAATAACCCTCCCTGCTCCAGTCTTGTTTATACACTTAAGATCTTTGCCAGAGTCTCTTAAAGACCAAGTTTAGAAAGAGGTACCATCATTGTCTAAGCTGGTCCCACCGGCTCAACAATATTCGAGAAATTCTCCTCCAACTGGCAGCTCTACAGATGCTACTCCACCCTAGCCTCTCGCAGCCCTAACTGGACGTACTGGTTCCTGCTCGTCTTATCTTGCTGGGTATGTCCTATTCATCCCTGAGAATATATAAGAGTAAAGGTTCAAACTTCAGAATTAATAAATATGCACAACGAGAATGCAAGAAGGTGAAGTTTTTCTAACAGTTCGTTAGCGTCTAAAAGATAAGTACAGATATCTCTGTACCGATCCGCAAGACTCTACTTAAATTGGTCATGAACCTATGAACCTAGGGCTCTGATACCAACTTTTCATGACCCAAAACCATCAACCAATCATGACAACGCCTAACCCACTTGCTAGGCAAGTGAAAGAGAACATAATTGGAACAAGATAAAATAATTGAGTGAAATTGTACAACTCCAAGGCCAACGTATATAAACTACGCCAATGCATAAAATTCCCCAGAACAGGTAATACAATGTCATCAACTCTAAAATAGAAGTACAAGTCTAAGTATATGAATTGTCTAACGAATAACCACAACTAAAATGGAAAAAGATGCAAAAGACTATGATCAAAGTATGTTTTTTCCTCGTCTCTCAGCAACTCACAACAACAATCATAGCATCTCATGGCTGGATCCAAATCTGGATCTGCACAATTAAGTGCAAAGTTGTGTGTGAGTACAATTAGAACGACCTAATCAGCCGTTTTAAGTATTTTCTCCCCGTTTCCATTTTTTATGCTCCTCACATGTGTATTTATGGTTTTATTACTTATGGGGTTGATTAGTTTCATTCGCGGATGGTTTTGGGTTGATGCGGGCCCTTTCGTTCTTAGCCAAGAATCTTAAGTCGGAATTGTTGATCTAAGTTTCACATTTTGTGAAACAACCCTGGCTTGGTGTTTTGATGACTCTGATAGGTTTGCATCGTGATATTGGACACGAGCGTATGCATGAAATTGAATTCGGAGGTCCATAGATTGATTTATCTTTTTTTTCAAGAGTTGGAAATTTTAGGTGTTGAAGTTTCCCTAAGTTTTACCGTAGGTTGACTTATTGGATATTGTGTTCAGAATGAGGTTTAGTTACTTGGAATATCTCCATTTTGTCATGCAAAACATGTCCGGAAAATTTGGTGTCATTTGTAGTCGATTTGATAGATTATGATGCTTGGTTGAAATTCTAGAAGTTTTTTAGTTGTCTTTTAAAATTCATACGTTTTGATATTCGGTTTGTATTTTAAATGTTATTTTGGTATTTTTGATCATGCAAGATAGTTTATATGATATTTTTAGGCATGTGTGGTTGTTTGGTTTTGAGCCTCAAGGGCTCGGGGTGAGTTTTAGATGTGTTTCGTATTGGATTAAAGTCATTATGGGTTGTTGGTGTAATGCTGCTATAGCTATCGCAATTTTGAGCAGTAGCGTCACAATTGCAAAGTGAAGATGTGAGGGCCAAGTATCGCATTTGCGATGCCTCACTAGCAATTGCGATATAAAGGCTATATTTTGTAGGTTCGCAATTGCAACATTTTTGTCGAATTTGCGAATGGAGCAGGCTTCGCAATTGTGACTTCCCACGTTAGTTGTTAGTGTCGCATTTACAAAGCACCCCTCGCAATTTCCAGGGTTCACAATTGTGACGCTTGTATCTGAATAGAAGGGTTGGGAAGTCTTCACCTCAACTCTCTAATTTTAAAACCTTAAACTCAGTAGGAGGTGACTTGGAGATGGTACTTTCAAATAAAATCATTGGGGTAAGTAGTTTTAATCAATTTTTAACTATATCTCATGATTATATATGAGGATTAACATAAGATTTATGATAATAAAACATAGATTTTGGGGATTTTTGTGTAAGTTTTGAAAAATCAAAATTTGCAATATGAGAGTTGATTTTGACTCCGATTTGAAAGAAAAGAACATATATTAACTCGTGAGGCTATGGGTAGTTGCGATCTACCCTTGGACCAGGGGTTTGACCAGGCGAGCCTCGGGTTGACCTTTGTTTACTTTTGACGAATTGTATAAATATCAAACATTATTTATAAGAATTCATTTCACTTGCATTGTTTGTTGATATTAATTCGTTTTGGTTAGATTTGAGCCATACGGAGGCTATTTATTAAGGAAAATCTATATTAGAGTGTTTATTTGGCCTAATTGAGATAAGTATCTTGCCTTACTTTGTGTGTGGGAACTACCCCTCATGATTTGGATGGTTGAATTAATTGAAATATGTGGGAGACGTGTACAAGAGGTGACGAGTGTGTACAAAGGCTCATATGTGGTATTTTAACTGGTTTAGACTCTTAGGCTTCCTTCATGTATTTTGTTGCAATTAGCATAACATGTTATGACTTTCATTGTTTAGTTTACTCTTACATGCTTATGTAACATTGTTAGAATGTGTTCTATCTTTTATTATCCAATTGCCCTTATATGCCTTAACTGAAGTTGTTACCTCTCGTATTTTCATGTTACCTCTTTATTTGTTAGGTTATTCTTATTGGAGTTGTTATTACATGATGTCTTTTCATGTTGAGTGATTATCATGCATTTCGATGTAGTTACTATTTCATACGATCTCTAACATTACTAAGCTTAAATTATACACTTGAATTGGAAGTTTTCATTTTGTGGAATACCTTCATCTTGAGTTATTGAAGTTGAAGTCGCGAAAGCTATTGCCACATTAAGTTTGAAGTTACTGATTGTTTAGATTTATTTCCTTGTTGAGTATTTCTCATTCATTTTGCTAATTTGGAGATTCTTGTACATATTGTAGTTGAGCCTTGGTCTATTTGTTGTGGTAACAATGGTATTGTTGATTTTTTTCAATATTGTGGTATATGGACATATGTGGTGCGAGTTGATTATTGCATTGTGATGTCGATATGCATGTGGTGGTATAAGTATAGGGATTGATACGCATGGGGTGTGATAAGGTGGGATTTATGCGCATGTTATAGTAAGGGAATTACTTGAAGCCACGCGATGAGATAAGGGAGCTATACCGCGTGTAGCTATTTCGAAAAAAATATTTTTAAAATAAATGCAAAGCTCACACGGAGATATAAGGAAAGAATGTGATTGTGACTTGTGAAACGGGAATGTGAGGTGTCGTACCTTGGTATGATTCTTGATGTGCATTTATTTTGGTAAGGCTTGATGATTTGACCGGTTGTTGATCTTGTTTCCTTATCTCTCCCATTCTTAATTTTTATTATTGTTGTTAGTTACTTGTTTTTTTGTCATTCTTTTCTTTATTTCCGTTGTTAGTCTTGTACTGGTAAATTGCTTTTTTGACCCTATATTACCTTAAATTTCATCGTTAGCCTACATTACTGTACTGCTTTGTTGTCATTCATTTCCTTGTTTACGTTAGTAGACTATATTATACTTTGTTGAGTTTTTTTCCTGTCTTAGTAGGAGTCTTGGCCTGTCCTCATCACTACTCTATCGAGGTTAGGATTGATTCTTACTAAGTACCGTTGTGGTGTACTCATGCTAAATTTTTGCACATTTTTGTGCAGATCTAGGTATATTCGCTCGTGTCGGATGCTAGTGGTTCACTAGTTATCTCGGAGACTTCAAGTTATACCTACTCAACGCTCACATGACTTAGATTCAACTTCTACTTTTGGTTGTATTACTGTTTACTTTTAGTTCAGACATTATTTTCTTTAGATATCCTAAGTGTGTTCATGTTAGAGCCTATGACTCAGTTCCACCGAGTCTTGGGAATTATTGATAGTTGAATCGTTTGATTTTTATTATGATAGTTTAACAATTTAATTTGATGTTCTGCTATTTTACTCAATGTAAATTAGGCTTATATGGTCTTAGACATGGTTGTATTACTATTTACTTTTAGTTCACACATTATTTTCTTTAGATATCCTAAGTGTGTTCAAGTTAGAGCCTATGACTCAGTTCCACCGAGTTTTGGGAATTATTGATAGTTGTATCGTTTGATTTTTATTATGATAGTTTAACAATTTAATTTGATGTTGTGCTGTTTAACTCAATGTATATTAGGCTTACATAGTCTTAGACACTAGATGCCATCACGCTGTCCTAAGGTGGGAATTTGGGGTCATGACGTTATTTCTGCTATTTTGCTCAATGTATATTAGGCTTATATAGTCTTAGACACTATATTCCATCACTACGTCCTAAGGTGGGAATTGGGGTTCGTGACAACAACCAATCCCATGTACTCAAAATGTATCATAACTAACCTCGCCGAGGTAATAATAGCAAGAACTATCAACGAAACATATTAATAACCTACTAAGTTCATGAATTTCACAAGTACACAACAATAGTACGATCTAATCACAAAAATACATAAAGTCCACCTCTATGCACGAGTGAAACGTACCAAACCATGTATAAATTAACAACCCAGCATATAGAGAATATATGCAAATAAAACATGTATACATCCAAGGAGATTTCAAGTAGAAAATAAATGCAATAACCAAACACTAATCAATTTTCCTCATACCACGTGCTCAGCATCAAGAGAGAAACATAGCAAATCACCCTAGGAGGATGGATCTTTATCCACACGCTACACAAACAACTCACATTCAGATTTACCAATCGCACATACAACTCACGTTCCATATATATCAAACGCACGAACAACTGACATGCCATATATATAAATTATGCGGGCAAATCACGTTCCATTAGTCCGGTCCACATTACACAGACAACATATGTACAAGATTACAAATACATGAGCTATGGATGTCCAATTACATATTCCTTGAATATTATAAGTGACATGTTAAGGCGTAGGCATATGCAAAGTGTTCTACCATAATTCAAATTAGCAGATTAAGCCACATACATAACAATTTTAATGTTTGAACAGGAGATCAACCAGCAAATTACCTATAACATGATTCAATTATCTCACAAAGAGGTACAAACATAATAATCATAATAGCATAAATCTTAGCAATCAACTCAAGGAATATCATAGCCTAAACACTATCCTAATCATAAAAAATAATTGGGTACATGCACATGGATTAAACCCTCACATATTAACCACATATAGCACATGGCATTCACTAATAACTGAGGCAACTAGTGCCCAACAAATTTTAGGTAAGATACTTACCTCAAGCAAGCCAGATCAATAATCTAAGAATCCTTTATCGCTTGAATTAACCTCTGAACAGCTTGAAAGAAGCCAAAATTAACTTAATAACATCAATAAAAGCCATAAGAAATAACACTAAAAAAAGCTTTGATTTTGATAAAAGTAAGCAAAGTCAACCCTGGGCCCACAATCTCCTATATACTGCTTTCCTTAGATCTTTTACTGCTTATGTGACTTGCCAGAAAGTTTTGTTTATATTTTCGAAGTGATTTGGGACACTTAGTACCTAAAATGGAAGCTTAAGTTCTAAGAATTTAAACTGTTGCTGGAACTGTGCAAAGACGACTCCGGAATGGAGTTTCGTCAGTTCCTTTAGCTCCGTTGAGTGCTTTTGGACTCAGGAGCGTTCCCGGATTGTGAATTGGAGGTCTGTATCTGAATTAGGCTTGAAACAACGAAAGTTGAAGTTTTGGGAACTTTGACCGGAAGCGGACTTTTTGATATCAAGGCAAGATACCTATTCTGCAAGTTGGAGTAGGTCGATAATGTAAATAATGACTTTTGTTAAAATTTTTTGATCAATAAGACGTGATTTGATAGGTTTTGGCATGAATTGTAGAAGTATGAAGTTTCGAAGTTCATTAAGTTTGAATTAGAGTGTGATTCATGTTTTTAGCGTTGTTTGATATGATTTGAAGGCTCGACTAAGTTTGTATGATGTTTTAAGACTTGCTGGTATGTTTGGTTGAGGTCCCTAGGGCCTATGGTGGATTCCGCATGGTTAATAGACTAGAATTGGACTTGGTGTTAAAGCTAAAGCATCAGATTTCGATGGTGTCAAGTTTCCTTCTACGCGTTCGTGATGGTTCTCCCGTGTTCGTGTAGAGGACGGAAATCCGGCTCCGCGCAGAAAAGATTGCTAATGCTCGATATCTGCACTTGAATCTGCACGCGGAGGTGCAGGGAGTAGTGTGAGTACACCAACTAAGTAGTAATGAAAATAAATCAGATCTGAGCAGCAAGAAACACATAAAATCAATGTCATCAAATTACAAGAGGCACAACCTTTCTTTCCAACACTATAACATAGATATGTGAAATCATCATGTCTTAAAATCATCTTCAGAAAAATCCTTTAAAGAATGTATATTTTCAACAACTTCAACCGAAAGGTTTAGTATAAAAATAAAATGAACCATATAAAGGCCTCTCGGGAAAACATCTTTCATAAGCTTAGAGTGAGAGTAGTAAATCATCAGTAGCCCCTCGGGAAAAACATATATCATAATCAGCCCCTCGGGCATGCCTCACAGTCACTCATGCCTCCCAATCACGCGGCACTTAGCACTCTGTAGGTACCTGCGCTCACTGGGGGTATGTACAGACTCCTGATGGACTCCTACAGCCCAAGCGCTTTAAATAGGCCAAATCATGGCATCAATCACTCCGAGGCACTCGGCCTCTCTCATATCATAACATCCTCAAAATATTGGCCCTCGGCCTCACTCAGTCAAACACTCACATCATGCCACTCGGGCCATAAATAACCGGGGTTCTCGACCCAAGATAGCACTTCATTTCAAGAAATAGTAATATCATCAAATAGGAGTGTCAACAATTTCACAAGAAGGACTGAGTGAAAAATCACAGTTTTAAAGTAGTGAGAATATCAGTAAAATAGCCCCCAAGGGGTTAAAACAAATCGGCAGTAGGCCCCAAACATGGCTTACAACCCAAATATATCAAATCGTAGTATTACTGTAAAATATATGCTTAAAACGCAGTTTCACAACTCAATAGTTTCCTGAAAAGGAACATATTTCCAAATTTTCAGTTCTTCCACGCCCCACACTTGTCACCCAATGTGTGGGTCACTCCAAATCCGTGAAGGGATGTAAAGTCCGGGGTTTCATACCCTCAGGAAAGGATTTATAACCATTACTTACCTCTACCGAGCCACAACACTAGTCCACAATGCTCTTGACCCTCAAATTAGCTCTCGATTGCTCCGAATCTAGCCAAAACAAGTTTAACATCATCAATATATATCAAAGGAACTCAACCCAATCGAAAATTATCAAATTATACAAGAATCGCAAAATTTGGTCAAACTCGAGCCCCAGGCCCACGTCTCGGAATTCGATAATTTTTACATCACTAAAAACCTCATCCTCCCACGATTCTACTCATACCAAAATCATCACAATCAGATCACAATTGCCTACCCAAAACCTTAAAAGAAATTTCCAATTCTCCACCCCCTTCTTCCCAACCTTTTCCTACTCAAATCCTTAAATTTTCAAGCCTAGTCCGAACAAAATAGTATAGGAACGATGTTTGTAACAATTATCAAATTATACAAGAATCTCGAAATTCGGTCAAACTCGAGCCCGGGGCCCACGTCTCAGAATTCAATAATTTTTACATCGCTAGAAACCTCGTCCTCCCACGATTCTACTCATACCAAAATCATCACAATCGGATCACAATTGCCTACCAAAAACCTCAAAAGAAATTTTCAATTTTCCACCCCCTTCTTCCCAACCTTTTCCTACTCAAATCCTTAAATTTTCAAGCCTAATCCGAACAAAATAGCATAGGAATGATGTTTGTAACAAAAGAACTTACCTTTACTGAAGAATCTCGACTTTCCTTGTCCAAATCTCCTTCAAAGAACTCCTCCCCCATACAAAATGGTGAAAAATAAAAGAACTTTCGCGGAGGGCCTTTATATACTGT
>ML331894.1:0-12596 GCA_005239505.1 Nicotiana paniculata
CACAATTACCACATTAACAGAAGCACATATATCATCAGGGAATAATCACTAAGCGGTGCCATGAGATAAGCCAGGCCACAAATACTCAGTGCACGCCCGCACGCTTGTCACTTGGCATGTGCGTCACCTCAACAATAGTCATAAATCATTTAGCTCGGGGTTTCGAACCCTCAGAATCAAGTTTGGAAACGTTACTTACCTCAAAACCGGCTAAAATACTATTCTGAAGTGCCTTTGCCTCTAAATTCGGTCTCTGAGTGCTCCAAATCTACCAAGTTCAGATTTTTATCATCAAATTATTCTTAAGGAATGAATTCCAATTGAAAAATATCACATTTAGCTCAAAAACCCGAAATTGGTCAAAACCCGACCCCCGGGCCCGCGTCCCGATCATAAATTTTTATACAAAACTGTCCTTCATCATCTCACGAGTCCTCACATATAAAGAACACTAAAATCAGAGTTCGTTTGACCCCTCAAATCGACCCCTAAATGTCTCAAAATCTAAAGTCCTAACTCCACCTTTTTCTACTGATTTTAAAGAATTAAACACTGATATTATGTTCCTTAATCACATATAATCGAGTTTTAGGATCCAAAATTCTTACCTCAACGAAGAACACTGATTTCCCCTCTTCAAAATCGCCTCCAAGCTCTTTTCCCGTTCAAAAATGGTGTTAAAAGGTCTAATGGTCGTGGAGGGTTTGTTTAAATACTGCCTAGTTCTTTATTTATCGCGATCGCGGGACCCATATCGCGATCACGAAGCACAATTTCTCAGCTGCCCAAAAATATTCTCTGCGATCGCAAACTTAGCCACGCAATCGCGGAGCTCCAATTTCCATCCCACTGCGATTGCACCCCTATTCACGCGATCACGATGACCAACTGCCCCACTCACGCGCCCCCTCATTTACACTACGCGATCGTAACATGCTCCACGCGTTCGCATTGCTCAACCTCTACGATCGCGAACACACTTATGAGATCGCAGAGAGAAAAATTCTGCCCCTATCAATTTGAACTACGCGATCGCGTCTCTCCTCACGGAATTGCAGTGAAGGATTTCCTGCTGCACAAAAACCAGAAAACCAACAATTCTCTAAGGCCCGAAAATGCCCGTTAACCACCCGAAATCAATCCCGAGCCCCTCGGGACCCCAACCAAAGTTTCCAACACATCATAATTTATTATTCAAACTTAGTTGCACTCTCGAAACACTAAAAAAAACATCAAAACACCAAAATCACGCCGGATTCAAGCCTAAGAACTTTGAAATTTCTAAAATCCACCAACGATGCCGAAACCATCCAAAACAACTCCGATTGACCTGAAATTTTGTAGACATATCCAAAATGACATTACGAACCTGTTCCAACTGTCGGAATTCTATTCCAACCCCAATCCCTTAATTTCTACTGCCGAACGGAAATTGCCAAAAACTAACTTTCGCCAATTCAAGCCTAATTCTACACCGGTCCTCACAAAAATATTCCGAACACGCTCCTAACTCCCAAATCACCTAACGAAGCTATCCGAGCCATAAAATCCTCATTCTGAGGTCGTTTACCAATAAGTCAACTCTCAGTTGACTTTTCCACTTTCAAGGCTATTTTTAAAGACTAAGCGATTAAACTCTCACTACAACCATTCCGATTTCAAGACTACCAACTCTAACACATCAATAACAGTATAACCAACCTATGACAAGTCAAGAACAATAATTATAATGCAGGTTCTACGTAACGACTGACCGGCTCGTTACATGACGAGAGGTCGAATTAAATACTCACTAAGGTCCAACAAATTACTTTAACAGAATATGATGAACACGGTAGGCATGTAAAGGTAGTAAAGCAGAAAATATATAAGGCACTGAAGTCCAAGTAAATACTGGAAGTAAACAAACAATTACTACTTCCTCATTTTTTCCCCAAATATCTTAAATAAACAATTACTTCCTTTTCCCCCCCAAATATCTTATCACTTCAAAATCCATGAAAACATTTAACAATTTAGCATGCGCATACGGGATAAGGACAACCAGCCTGAGCCGTCATAATAATCAACTCTGTGCACTGTTGAGGATCGAACGGCCCGTACCATAAGTGCACCTTTTCGTAAAATAATCATGTCTATGCACTGCGAAGGGTCGAACGGCCCGAACCATAAGTGCATCTTTTAATAAAATAATCATAGTTATGCACTGCCGAGGATCGAACGACCCGAACCATAAGTGCATATTTCAATCCGCCGTGGCATACGGCCCGCTCCCATGAGAGTGGGTCAAATAACACTCCGCTCGCGGAATGTAAATTGCGAAGCGATCACATGCAGTCATGCACAATCAAAAGTCCACCCCGAATACGTCGGGAAAACAAATACTCAAGTAAATGACATATTTCTCTTTTAAAAACCACAAAATAATTTAAGTCCTCTCTCGAAATTCATTTTCCAAATTTAATAATATTCAATAATATCACCTTATCAGGTATGCAATTATCCACGGAGGAAACCAATTCTCTTTCTAGTTGATTAAGAAAATGAACTCTAGTATTATTTAGATATTCAATTACGATTTCGATTATATTAACAGTATAATATTACAGCAGGATCACATATATTACAGGTAAGTCATGCTAGTGGGTCCTAGACTACCCGAACATGGCATAATAGTAGCTACGCATGGACTCCCGTCACCTCGTGCGTACATAGTCCCCGCAGATAGTAGCACATACTAAATTAGTTTACCTAGGGGGACAATTCCCCCTCACAAAGTTAGAAAGGATACTTACCTCGCTCCGAAGTCCCATAGCCGGCTTCCAAGCCCTTCCGACGACTTCCATGGATGCACAATGCCCCAAAACTACCAAATAACGGGCAAAGCAATAAAAAATTATCATAATACTCGCAACAAATTCAAATTATATACTTTCCCAACTCCGCTCGGTGAATTGACAAAAATTCCCTCGGGCCCACGTACCCGAAATCCGAAATTTCTCGAAGATATATTCTATCCATAGTCTTATTAACTCAAATATACAATTTAATCTAAATTCCATGCTCAATTTCGTGGTTAAAATCCAAATACAAATTCTAGGTTTCTTTAAGATTTTCCCCAAATTTTCCTACAAGTCCTCATGTATAATCCCATGTAATAACCTTGTATTTAACTTAGAAACATGAAGGAATTACTTACCTATCATTGCATGAAGAAATCCTCTCTTTGAAGCCTCCCAAAATCGTCCAAACCAAAAGAAAATGGAAGGAATTGACCAACAATCTCGGTTTTAAAACATTCTGCCCAGGCCATTTTTCGCACCTGCGATCCAACTCTCGCACCTGCAATTCTGCAGGTGCGACCAAACCTCCGCACTTGCGGCTTTCCTGAGCTCAAGCCAACTTCGCACCTGCGCCCCATAGCCTGCATCTGTGACTTTGTAGGTGTGGAAATATCATCGCACCTGTGCTCCCAGCCAGACCACCAGTTCTTCGCACCTACAGTGCCATAGCCGCACGTGCGGCCAAAGCCTCGCAGGTGTGATCACACCAGATGACAACAAATTCCAGCTCCTCTCATAGCTTCAAATATTGATCCGTTAACCACACGGAATCCACCCGAGGCCCCCAGGACCCTGTCCAATTATACCAACCTACTCCAAAATATAATGCAGACTTGCTCGTCTCAAATCACATCAAACAACATCGAAACCACGAATCACACCCAATTCCCAACTTTAGGAACTTAGAAATCTCCAACTTCTACATCCGATGCCGAAACCTAGCAAATCACGTCCGATTGACCCCAAATTTTGCACACAAGTCATATTTGACATTACGGACCTTCTCCAACTTCCGAAATCGCATTCCGACCCCGATATCAATATTCTCACTTCCGGTCGGATTTCTCAAAAACCTTCGAATTTCTATCTTTAGCCAAATGACTTCAAAATGACCTATGGACATCTGAATTCATTTCCGATCGCGCTCCCAACTCCAGAATCACCATACGAATCTATTCCCAGACTCGAAATCCCACACGGACATCAATATCACCGAAATGCGCTTCAAGCCAAACTTAGGAAATTTCTTCAAAAATGTTTACTTCCACAATATACGCTGAAACGCTCCCAGGTTATCCAAAACCCGATCCGCACATAGCCCAAGTCCAAAATCATCATACAAACATGCAGGAACCTTCAAATCCTGATTCTGAGGTCGTTTACTCAAAATTCCAATCTTAGTCCATTCCTCCAACTTAAGGCTTCTGAAATGAGAATTTTCTTTCCAAATCAACTCTAACTTCCCAAAATTCAATTCTGACCACACCTACAAGTCATAATACCTGAAATGGAGCTGCTCACGACTTCAAACCGCTGAACGGCGCGCTAGATCTCAAAACGACTGGTCGGGTCGTTACATTTTACCTTTTGAAGGATTAATTTGAGAACCCATATTGTTCTCTAGTTTATTTCCACCATATTGACGATAATTATTTCGTCCCCTGCCACGTCCACGTCCACGACCATGGTAATTATTTTGTTTTCTTTTAAACTTATCATATGTTGGTACATCATTCACTTCCGGGAATGGAGCTGACCCGGTAGGACGAGCTTCATGATTTTTCATTAATAGAGTATTATTCTACTCTGCCACAAGTAGGCATATGATTAACTCAGAATATTTTTTAATACCCTTTTCACTGTATTGCTGTTGTAGCACCACATTTGAAGCATGAAAAGTAGAAAATATTTTTTCCAATAAGTCCTCGTCTGTGATAGTGACTCCACAAAATTTTAATAGAGAACTTAATTTAAAGATAGCAGAATTATACTCACTTACGATTTTAAATTCTTGCAACCTTAAATTTCCACTCATACTGAGCTTTCGGTAATACTATAAGTTTTAGGTGGTCATATCAATCCTTCAAATTAGTCCAGAATTCAAGTGAATCTTTAATGGTTAAATATTCAGTTTTTAACCCTTCATGTATATGATGACGAAGGAAAATCATGGCCTTCGCTTTATCATGATTTGATGCTTCATTTCCTTGTATAATAGTATTTCCAAGACTTTTAGCGTCAAGGTGAATTTCAGCATCAAGGAACCATGATAAATAGTTCTTCCCGGTGATGTCAAGTGCCACAAATTCAAGTTTTGATAAATTTGACATAGTGAAAACTATCATAAAAAATAAATAAGTTAGAGAAATATTGGAAACAACATACTGTTTCATTTCACTTTATATATATATATATATATATATATGTGTGTGTGTGTGTGTGTGTGTGTGCGCGCGCGTGTGTGTGTGTGTGTGTTAATGGAATTGAACTTAACTAACATTATTTATATGTTCCAATCCAATAAATATAAAGTTTTTAAACTAATGTGAAATTATTACTTGTCAATTCATTTCTCACAGTTCTTCAAAATGCCTAAAATGTTTTGATCCAGGAAGTCCATGAATATTATAACTATGTTATTAGTGGGTAGCTAGTTTGATGAATTTGAGGTCATTTAAGAGTTGAGCACTGAAGAAAATAGNGGATAAAATTAGGGCTTTGTGCTAATAGCGTGTTATAAAATAAAAGCAATTAGTAAAATGTAAATAAGAAATAGAGACAAAAGGAAGGGATATTTCACTTCCTTTTTTTGTGTCTCTTCCATTACAATTTACATAGCCTTTTATAGGCATAAAATAAGAAGACTTACTATTGTAAATAGTGAATAGGATAGACATAAAGTAAGAGATTTCATCCATAAGCTATTCACATACATGGGCATCTATATCTACAAACTATTGATAACACTCCTCCTTAGATGTCCATGTAAGATAATGTGCCTCATTCAGAACTTACTAAAAAAAACCATTGGGACGTACATAGCTATTTATATTATGCATTGCTTGCTGCCTCATTAAAAACCTTACTAGGAAAACCCAAAGGGACAAAACCTTGGTTAAGGAAAAAAGAGTGCAGCACGTAGTTACTCTCCCTAATGAAAACATCACTTAATATCTCGAAGATGACGCATTCCAATCTTGTATACCGGCTTTTCAAATGTTGGGGTTGGTAATGCCGTAGTCAACAGATCCGCCAAATTATACTTGAACGAACTTGTTGAACGTCTATTTCACCATTCTTTTGAAGATCATGGGTGAGAAAGAATTTCGGCGAAATGTGTTTTGTTCTATCTCCTTTGATGTATCCACCTTTCAGTTGAGCTATTTGTGAGCATGTAATTTTTCACCTACTAAATACTCCTACAAAATTGGATAAGTAACTTAATTTCACAATTTTTTGTTGAAATTTACTGTTACTTGTGAATTGTTTTTGCATTTCACAATTCTTTTTTTTTAAATATTTAATTTTGCGTAATTAGGCGCATCGTTATTATCAAGGAATTATATATTCATTATTTGTAATTATTTGAATAAAATAAGGATGATGATTATTTGATGTAATGTAGTGTTAACTAATTGCTAAATCTAGTCATTTTTCTGAACAAATTGTGANACCCAGGCCCAATCCCATTACCCGGCCAACCCCCCTACTACACTAAACGACCCCGTTTGGACTAAGATTAATCCAGGTCGTTGATCTCTTAAGATCTAACGGCTGGGAACTAACTAAACCTATACTATATAAATGTCCAAACCCCCCCCACCTACCCTCTCAAGCCCCAGAAGTCTCACACCCCCCCACTCCCTCGTCTCTCTCCCTAAACCAAACCCTAGCCGCCCTCAAATGCTCACCGCCTCCGCCGGCCGTAAATAGCCTATCGATGGTGGATCTCAACCAAACACCCCCAACTTCTCACCAGACAATCCTCACCTCCCCCTTAACCCCATCCCACCATTAGCTTACCCAAAAATCCACCCTACTTCGACCTATCTTAGATCTAAGAATCCAAAAACCCTAAAATCCCTTAAAGTTCAATTCTGCTTTGACTATGTGACTCAAACTCACATGAGTCGATGGCTCTTGACAAGAGCTATCGATCCATGCAAATGGGAGTCGATGTTGAGTCCACCGAAGTCCAGCTAAATTCCGGCAAAGTCGCCTGAATCCGTCAAACCACCCCCAACTAGTATCCCCCCTTTTTTCCTTTTCTATTTGTTCTTTGTTTTTCACTTTTTTTTTCCAGTTAAAATCATGAACATATCACTGTTTAGTCTAGATTTTTGTTTTTTATTTCATTGTCTTCTTCTACCTCTTGATTAGTTTAAGCTTTAAACGCATTTTGTGATAGTCATGTTTTAGTTAATTTGTTCTCGTCATTTAGTAACTAGGGTTCTTTGATAATCATGTTTCTTATCCTAGGTTTTTGTCACTGTTTCGTATATATGGACGTTCTTTGTTGATTCGCACTGCCTTCGTTTTGATTAGTTCAGTTAATAACATGTTATGCATATTCTTGACTGTTTTGCAAACTTGTTTAGTTGTTAGGATTTTCTGATAATCATTGTTGAAACTAGAAATGTTTAGCTTGATTGATTCATGTTAGGTTTTGCAAATGGTTTGTTTTCATGTTTGTTCCCCTAAAATGTGACTGCCTTTTGATTAATTGCTTCATTGTCTACTCAATTGTATTAGTCATTAGGGTAGTCAATTAATTAATTAGGTAATTAATAAATAGGTGACTTATTGTCTAATAGTTAACCTAACAGAATTACTAAAATGATACACCTAAAATCCTAAAATGATCAAAATAAGTTAGTTCAACTTTGTAGAATTGATCATTCAATTGACTAGGATTAATAGATAAGCCTAATCGAGCGCTTCATTGAGCATTTCTCTTTCCTATCCCGTCCTTACGCTACGCCATCCATAAGGTTGACCTAGCCCTCTCTTCTCTCTCTTTGTCCACGCGAAGATTCCATTCCTTTCCTTTCCTAGCCTATTCAATGTGGTCATGTATGTAATAGAATTCAATGGGAAGATCTCCTAGTTGGACCCAGACTGCGATGATAGTGAATGTGGCCTCAGCTCCCACAAATGCAGGCTCCCAAAGTCTTAGACTGAGATAGTACCACAAAAAAAAAAGGAACTCGCTAGGCCTTCAGAACAAAGGCGATTTTGTTCATGCTTCAGACGATCTGGCTAATTCTATATACAACTATATAATTTTCTTCTATTATATATAAAGGCGTAAGGGCGAAGGCCTATTTAGCGCCTTGGAAAAGGTAACCGGTTAGGTTGACTTTGGAAAGGCTACTAAGGACACCAATTAATTCAATTAAACTACTGATTGTAATTCATATGATTAGTCAACTTGAGTTAATTAACTAGGCAATGAGGAATTAGTCACACTTAACTAGTAGACCTAATTTTAAAAAAAATATTCAAAAGGGTAAAATAACCTAACAACTTAGTTGATCTAAGTCCTAGATAACTAGTTAAGGTCAATTATTCAATTAACTAAGTTTAAGAACAAATGATTCATTTAGTCTCACCCTTAAGTAATTTCAATTCTAGCAACTAACTTAAATCAATTTCATTAGCTAGTACTAATTTAAAAGATTAAGTTAATCAACCTAATAACTTAACACTATCCCTTGATTACTAAAAGAGTAATTCTAGGATGTCTTAAGTGCAGTATAAGATTTTCAATCAAGGGAATCTTGGGGGTAACAACCCAAGAATCTTCTAGATTAAAGAAATATCCGAAAATCAGATATTTTAGGGATAGAAAGGTAATTTCAAGGGCCGGAATGTTCTGGAAGGTACAGTTGTCCCAAAAGGATAGGGTTGACAGCTGTACCTGTACCCTTTTAAGATCATTTAGGATAGGGAATATGCTGAGAATATCATGTACTAAAACCCCGATATATACACACTTTTTGACTACTGAAAGGGGGGGGGGGTACACACACAAAGTTTTGAGAATTATACACCTTTTTTTGACTGAAAAATACAACTCTTTTGGCTACTGAAAGATCTGGAAATACACACAGAATTGGAGGAATTCTTTTACACAGATTTTTAGAGAGCTCTACACACAAGATTTCTATACTTGCACACACAGATTTTAGAGACCATTCTTACACTATTTTGACATCTAAAAAATCCAGAAATTTCACACTGAAAAACTGCTGAAATTCTATCATTATTCATAAAAATACCAAAAAATGGATATGAAGCTGCTGAAGTTGATTCTGGGATTTTGAACAACTAACTTGGCATTTGATCTTGCTGAAAAAAAAAATACCCTTTTGGGGCTTTGAATCTTGGTTTTGCTTCTGGTTGGTTTTCACCGGGTATTACTGTTTTTTCTGGTTGGTCTTTGCTTGCTTTTTTCTACTGCTGTCTGCTGCTGTTATTTAGCTCAAAAAATCTGACCTTTATTTGGTCAGATCTTGCTGTTATTTTGCTCATAAAGGTATGTAAATTCTCCTATATAAATGAAGCTCTTTGTTACGAATGTCCCTGAATTACTTTGCTGAAATCTGTGTTTAATTAGTGTTTGTTTGGTGTTGAAAAGGCTTGATACCATGTGTTTTATTCTATTTCTATGGTTATAAACATGAGAACTTAGTATTGTACCAATGAGCTAAGTGTGGTTGTTTAGTTTCTGATTCTGTGAGGTTCATTATGAATCTGCCCTAACTTCCATATTTCCTTTGTGATTCTGTGATTATGTATGTATCCATATGATTAGAGTTGTAATAGAACTACTAAAGAAACATCACTAAAGGAAATGAATCTAGCCCCCAATGGTCAAGTTCACCCCATATTAAATGCTTAAAGTAGTAGCTTATCACCCTTTAAGGGTATGAAATGAGCAATCAACAAAGGCTATAAAATAGTGAATCCGGACCCTTCAAGTGGTTAGGTTCATTCTTTAAGAAATGCCTAAAAAATCAAACCACAAAACAGTTATGAGTTGAATAGGACCTTTATGGAGTTGAATCTGACCCCTTTCTATGGTCAGATTCAGTCCATAAAAGGCAAGAACCTACTCTGTCAAAAATGGTGTAAGAACATCATCAAGGTTGAGTCAAACCTTTTTCATGGTATGACTCATCCTACGAATGCTTGAAAGTCTATTGTTACTACTGTCCAAATAGCAATTTTTAGACTTATAGTTTAAGATGCTCTTATTTGTGTTCTCTTGGTCATTAAAGAGACTCAGTAAGTGAGTTGTCCATGAAGATCTAAACTTAGGTTAATGTTGGCGTTATGGGATTAAAAGTCTGACCCATTCATGGTCAGATTCACCCTATATAATACACAATCAGTTATAGAGTAGTTAGATTATCATTACAAAAGGTATTAAGATAGGAATTTGGACCCATAAATGGTTAGATTCATGCCTTAAGAAATGCCTAAGAGTAGTTAAGTCACTGTATGAATTCAGGCCATAATCTGAATGATTAAAGGGCTGATGGGTTTGCATCCTCGGAGCTGAACCTGACCTCTTTATGGTTAGGTTCATTCCAAGAAGAGTGCACGAAAAGTGGGTTTTGTCCTTTAGAATTGACACTATTGCATGATTAGGATTAGACCTGACCCAATAATGGTCTTGTTGCCTTACAACATGCCTAGAATGTGTTTCTTAAGTTAGTCGTCTGGTGATTAAGAAAATAGACAGAAAAATATAGATTTCAAAACCTCTGAAGGCCGGCTCGCGCAGGAGCAGTGTTGTTCTCTCTTTATTTTTTTTACTTATTGTTTTCATTTTAGGAAATTGTATTTCATAGTGAAATGATAATGTAATAATATAATATTCTTCTTTTTTTGTATTTTTAGTTGTAAATATGGATTGGATACTGTAAACTATTATTTCAGTTTTTTCTTACTTTTCTTGCTAAATCCAGAATTGAGCCAGCTTGATAAAACAACCCATTAAGGCTTTAATCAAGTTTAACTCTTTAGGCTATCATGCCATGAGGGGTAGACATGCCCAAAGATTAGAGTTATCTGCTTTAAGAAGTAGTATGTTGAGAGTAGACGTTCAATTAAAAGTATGAATTTATATCCGAATTAGTCTATATGAAAATCTCCCTGTAAATATCTGCGATAATTTTGGAATCATGTTATTTCAGATTCTGTAACTTTCAATAAAATAGAAATTGGTGATCCAAAATATTTTTAACTTATCTCACATTCTTTAAATTTTTTTCGAAATAGATGTATGGATATTTGTCCCTTAAAAATACGTATAAATCCCGATTTTAGATCTGTGTTTAGGCTGTCTAAAATGGGCAAAAACTGGTAAGTGTGAACTAGTGAAACCTGTTTGGTGCCATTCTATTCTTTCAAGATTGCGAAGTTCTCATCAAGAACAATAGATAGTTCTATCTTACCAATTCAAGGCCAAAAAACAGTAAATAAAGTGTTTGTATGCTTATAGGTGTATGCATGAATGAATATTTATTTTTTGACTGCCATGTTTCTTATTATTCACCAAACTAGAAAGTAAAGGCCCTTAAGACTTAATTGAATTTCCTAAACTAGTGGCCTTCCTACAAACTAGCCACAGTTAAGATTGGCCAAAAGAGTTGAAAAAATTCGGGGCTAAAATATGGTCATAGCCCGAAACCTGCTGTCCTTAGACTAATGAATATCATTTTAGGCGATCTTCTAGGTAGAATGAGACCTTTAGTTTTAAATTCGAATAATCCAATATTGCTTCAAATAACCATAACCTACACTTAGGAGTGGCAACTCATGCCCCCGACCCTCAACTCCAAACAATTAATAAGAACACACATAGGAACCACGAGTGCATTTCATGTGAAGTGTTTGCCTTGTGTTCAAAAACAACAAGTGCACGCCATTGTGACTTGTCTAATATAAATCTATAAACGTCCTAATTGATCTTAAAACTGAAATGCTCCTTCAAATAGAAAACATAAAGAACAATCAAACATCGCCTCAAATAGACACTATAAAATCGTCACGACCATAGTCTTGACTACGTAATCTACACTCGGGTGCGACAAATTATGTCCCCATCTTCAAATTCAAATTATAATAAAAATCACATGTTGTAATTGCGGGTGCATTTCATGTGGCGCAGTTATAATGTGTCCAAAAACAAACAAGTGCACGCCATCGTGACTTGTTTTAAAATAATTCCATAAATATTAAAAAGCGGCTAAAAAGTAAGAAGGCTAAAAATGCACAATAGGTTTAGAATATGTAAATAATTAGATAATTAGGCCAAATATTAATAGCTAAGCGACCGCGCTAGAACCACGGAACCCGGGAATGCCTAACACCTTCTCCCGGGTTAACAGAATTCCTTACTCGGATTTCTGGTCGCAGACAACTTAAAACAGAGTCTAAATTTCCTCGGCTTGGGATTTTTTAAAAATAAAGCAGTGTCTCGGAACATCGTCGAAAATCCGAGTGGCGACTCTCGAAAACTAAAATAAATCCCAAATCCGAATAATGTCACTTTAATTGGAAAAACTCCCATATTACCCTTTATTTACCGGAGGCAGTGAAAAAGGAGGTGTCAAACTATGCATGCAGCATTGTGTTCATACAGTATTGTTGGAATATTGCCTTTCGAAGAGAGACCATATGTTTCCTGAATGTGTTGAGTTATCGTTCTCAACCAAACGCATTCTCGACTTGCTTCCTGAA
>MDKI01207896.1:0-40359 GCA_005239505.1 Nicotiana paniculata
GGTAGTGATGAGAGGTCGACTTGACATTCACTAAGGTCCGACAAAATAATTTAACAAGATATGATAACAAGGTATATGTATGGATTTAAACATGAAAGATTATGGAAAAATTGGGAATTTTGAAGAAAACCAAGATGAGTTAGAATAACTTACCTTGTGATCCTTGACGAAAATCCCCTCCTTGAAACTCCTCACAATCGCCCATGCCAAATGAAATTAGGAGGAGAAATGGAAAAAAATTTGTTTTAAGAACATTCTGCCCAGGCCTATTTTCGAACATGCGATCCAATCTTCGCACCTGCACTCCCGCGGGTGCACCCAAACTTCTGCACCTGCGGCTTTGCAGGTGCGGAAATTGCATCGCACCTGCGCTCCTAGCCAAGCCAGCCAAATATCGCACCTGGACATTAAAGCAGCACCTGCTGCCCCAGCTTCGCAGGCGTGGTCACACCAGATGACAGCAACTTTAGCTTTTCTCAACTTCAAATATTTATCTGTTAACCACCCGGAATCCACCCGAGGCCCCCGGGAACCCGTCCAATTACACTAACCATTTCCAAAACATAATGCGGACTTGCTCGAGACTCAAATCATATCATACAACACCGAAATCACGAATCGCACAAAAAATAAAACTTTATGAACTTGAAATTTCAAACTTCCACATCCGATGCCTCACGTCCGATTGACCCCAAATTTTACACACAAGTCATATTTGACATTATGGATCTGCTCCAACTTCCGGAATCACATTCCGACCCCGATATAAAAATTTCCACTTCTGGTCGGATTCTCAAAAACCTTCAAATTTCTACTTTAGCTAAATGACTTCAAAATGACCTACGAACATCTGAATTCACTTCCGATCGTGCTCCCAACTCCAGAATCACCATACGGAGCTATTCCCAGGCTCGAAATCCCAAAGGGCAAACAATATCACTGAAATATGCTTCAAGCAAAACTTAGGAAATTTCTTCAAAATGCTGACTTCCACAATAAATGTCGAACGCTCCCGGGTTATCCAAAGCCCGATCCGGACATACGCCCAAGTCCGAAATCATCATAGGGGCCTGCAGGAACCTTCAAATCCCGATTCGGATGTTGTTTACTCAAAATTCCAATCTTAGTCAATTTCTCCAACTTAAGGCTTCCGAAATGAGAATTTTCTTTCCAATATGACTCCGAACTTCCCAAAATTCAACTCCGACTATGCGTACGAGTCATAATACCTGAAATAGAGCTTTCGTGACTTCAAACAACTGAACGACGTGCTAGAGTTTAAAACGACCGGTCAGGTCATTACATTCTCCCCTACTTAAACAAACGTTCGTCCTCGAACGTGCTAAGAACTGCTCTGGAGTTATCTGAAATCATTGTTTAACACCTCGAGCACCTACCCATGCTACCACAACCCAGTTGGGTACATTAGCTTGATCAAACCTGAAGTCATCCTCCTTTATCCTTACAATCAGCTCAGAACCCAATTTCAATACCTGAAATTCTCGGCCATGCCTAGTTCCAATATATAAACACCGTATCAACTACCACACGATATACCAAAACATGACTGCATACCTTTGCTGAATCAGCACCATGCACCACAGAACTCATCATCTGACCACAATGACACTCCCTGAACCTTAATATCCAAAATATCACAAATCTAATGCTCCCAATGCACCTTATGATATATATATATATATATATATATATATATATATATATATATATATATATATATATATATATATATATACACACACACATCATGCTATAATGCTGGCGATACCATCACAACGGAAGAGATGTCTAGAAATTCCTATTCAACTGCAGAGTTAACAAATTATTGAATATCTTCTCTTGACTAGAATCATCACCTCACTACAAACTAATAAGGGTAACTGTCCTTTAATGTATTTCACATAATCTTATTGCACTTGATCCTTGATCCAATAATCTCGTCTCACCCAGTATAAATATCTCAGACAACAAATCACCCCAAACATGGCCAACAATCTCACATGATACCACATCGTGCCAATAGGCCACAACTCGAACACGATACATAAGAAATGACTCAGGAAGGGACTACTCAACTTACACAACTATTATGAACTTTCCTAAAATAATAGGAAGTAAAACACAAGAAAAGTAAATATAGGAACCTTACTCATCATCACACTATTGCGGCATGCAACCCGATCCAAATAACATACCTGTGGCGGCGTGCCACCCGATCCCATCATAAAATTCACATAAGGAAATATACACGGAGCTGAATTTCTCACTATTAAAGTTTACTGAATATCGGTCACAAGCACGCTAAGTGCATAATACCATCCTGGGGAGACTGATAAGTCCATATTCTACAAAAGTCAAGCACAACTGAGGTGCGATATATATATATATATATATATATATATATATACTCTGGATCTCAAGAGCTATCCTGCTCACATAATAGCATCACTACGCAGGATCTCAACACATAAGAAATTATCAAGCCGTTTCACAACTCACACGACACAATCATAATATCACATGAATTTGGCGAAGACAAAACAACACCTGATATTCCAACACCCCTCCTTGAGGAGCGCTATACTGAAATGAACACATTTTCCTCACATGAAGCCCATAATCCTGTTTAAACCCATTCACACACTTCAAGCTGATTCTGCTCGCACCGAACTAGGCTAATAACTTTATGTGGGTTCATATTAACCCACTTCCTCTCATAATACGCAAGAACAACCATCATAGATGGGACAAACACCCCAACAAACCACAACCAAATGAACCAAACGCCTTCCAGCCATAAATTCTCAAATAATCAATATTACCCTTCTTTATACTCAGTCCAAATCTTCAACCCATTAAGTGACTACATATCAGACTCATACGATCATCCCGTGGTCACGCTCCCACGACCTTCCACACAAGGTAGCAAGTGTGCACATCCACCACTGGCCATACTATCGCTGTAAGACAAATCAAGAACCCATAACCAGGGTACAAAGCCTCTTTCACCGAATATCGATCTCAGGTGACACTGAAGATAACACCAGCTCACTCTGAACATTCAAATCACTTTTTCTTGCTCATCCGAGCTCATGACATCCTTGTCAACACTGAAACGCGCTTTTGATTCCTTACTTCCAGTTACATACTACTTACCGCACCTAACATGCCAATATGAGATAGCGCAAGAATTCCATCATAACTTCTAAACCACTAATAGGGTGAACACTTCATCATATAGAAACATTTTACTCACCTCAATTCAAGAGAACCACCACAACACACGAGTGAATTCCCACAATCAAAATACATGTAAATCCTTAAGTAGTGGGTTGAACCACCATAAACCTTCCGAGATCCGCCTACACCTGACATGCCATAGCACTCAAATGCTCCCAAATAAAATCTGTTACAGCAGCCGTCAAACCTCGCACACACTGTGCAAACCACACGCATAACTCAATCACACTGACAAAACTGATCACTGCCGCACATGTGCCATTTCAACCATGGCTAATCAATCTATCTTTTTTTTCATCCTCAATATCTTCAGGAATAATAGTAACTTCCTTTAACTCATAGCAAAATAAACCCTCACTCATCCCGAGTGACCTTGATTCACAAGATCAAGCTGCCTAAATCGCGCAACCCTTCTCATACCCTCCTGATAATCTTTCTACAACCCGGAGTTTATTTATCTCACTCCTCCAATACTATCATGCACGCTGAAAATAACATGGAGCACTCCAACAATTTTCCCTCTCTATGAAATTACGCTGCAAAAGCTAAATTCTTAAGCATGATGCTGCCTTTAACCCTTAAACATCGCGTTCTTAACTTTTGAATCCACTAGGACCGCTATTGAGAGTCACTCACTCTGACTGGCCCTGAATACAATCAACTCCAAGGGTTTTCTAGCACATGAACACCCTTTTAAATGAAGCACGTGACTGAGTCACTACCCTAACAACTCGCCTATGCCTTAAGCATAAATTCTGAATTTTTCAAACCCTAACCCTGGTCCGAGAAGGCCAACTTTTGCACACATTCATCAAATCCCACGCACAATCACCATTTTACTTCTTTCCCCTTAGCTGAAATAACTTTCCAACATGTCGACATTCCGCAACCCTATGAAAACACAATCCTACAACCCAACTGCAGGTGGTGGGACTCCCCAACTTAGCCCGAAGCTACTCCTTGCACCACTCTAGACCCTGCTGAGATCCTTTCTCCTTTGTTAACATGATCTTGCTCAACCAACCCGTCCAATTCTTCCAAATTCTCTTGTTAGTACTCCCTAAATACTCAAATTCTCTAGCATCATTTACACATTCTGCCTTCTACCGAATAGCCACTAGAATCCCTCACAAAAACTTGCCAACCACAGAACCGCTAACCTACTCACAGAAGATAACCCACCTGTGGAAATCACCAACTGACACCTTCAATGACGTCATACTGCACCCCCCTCTACAACATCAATATCCCATCCTAAACATGTTCTCGTTCACCAACTTTACCAGTCCGTCCGCTCCTCATGGACATCTACTAAATGCGCTACAATATCCTCGAATTCACCGCCACATTGCGTCCTTCTTCATTCCTAAAAACTCCTCCCTGTTGTATCTAACCTTCCGTTGAAATAACCCATATTTCAACTTAAGCTCGTAGACCCAATTGCCATCCACTAAAACTCTCAAACTTTCCCTCAAGATAGGCAGCCGTCTTACCACTGAACTCCTGCGCTATGCTGCCACTCTCCCACTTGTTAATCTCATTCCTTTAAACAACTACCCGATTTCCGTTCCTTGCACCTGGACTTTTAGAAAAGGGAAGCACTGCCAAGCACTTTTCACATATCTTCATTCATCGTATGCTGCCCAATTGCTGCCTCAATTCAATGTCATTCTCTGCAGCTCTTAAACCAGCATTTCGCCACGACTTCAAACTCTCCGAAGATCATTTATCTCGAGTTTCCTTCATTATCAACACTTATCCAGGACTGAACCACCATGCCCCGATCTTTGATAATCGCTTCTTCAATACTACTTCACAACACTCAGACCCAATGCATCCGAATAAACCATAGCACCGACAGACTTAACATATTCCATTCGATCAGTGATGATGACATCACATCACAGGTGAATATCCCACCTTACTTGAAAACACCAAGTCTTACTGCTTTATTAATCCAAAACCTGACCATTTATAGTCCAACTGCCTTTCCTCTGCCAGAACTAAAATGTTGAAATCTCAAAATCACGCCCTGAGAAGACCTCCCTTCAAGCCATTCATCACCCCCAATATATGGTCAAGCATTCTATCATCATATCGACATCGCGCGATAACCAATCGTAAGCATCATCACTACCTGAGCATAGCCGTAAGGCTCTCAGAAACACAACTACTGAGCTGAAACAACACATTATCCTTTTGCAGGGTCAAAACAACAGCCCCAACCAATTACACATGGAAAACATCTCGCATCATATATGTAACACCATTTCAATTCCTCAAATTCCTGATTCATAGCAAGCGCTTCGCGACGTGTGAGATTGAGTTGGAAGAAATGAAGTAATAAGCCACAGAGGAATCAAATCGCACAATAAGGGATCGAGAAGGGAAGTACTCCTAACAGCCATGTAGCCTCTCGAAGATAAGTACAGACGTCTTTGTACCAATCCGCACGACTCTACTAGACTTGCTCATGACTCATGAGACCTAAGGGAACCTAGAGCTCTGATACCATGTTGTCACGACCCAAATATCTATTAAGGTCGTGATGGCGCGGGACACCATCGTCAGGCAAGCCAACCATTAATTAGTTGAAATAAATTCCTATTTTAACATTTTTGAAATCATTACCTTTAACTTATTACGTAATAACTAAAAAAAATCCGTTAAGTAAATGTGATGGTTTAAATATTCCATTTTAGGAAATATATCCCAAACATATCCAAGAACACAGTGTCACAAGTGCATGAGCGAATTCTAAGAATTTCACAAATACTACAAAGCTTGTCCGAAATACAAATTGGACAAGGAATTTAAAATGAAAATAAATACAATATGAGGGAGACTCTGTCAGCTGCAGATCGCCTCCGGATGATGCAGCTCGCCTAACTCTCCAAACTAGCCACATCACTATGAAAGTACCTTTGCAATAAAAATGCACAACAAGTGTAGCATGAGTATGAAAACAACGTGTACTCAGTAAGTATCCCGCCTAACCTCAGAGAGGTAGTGACGAGAGGTCGACTTGAAATTCACTAAGGTAACAAGATATGATAACAGTAATAGGCATGATAAAAACAGTAAACATTAAGGATAACTATAATTCAAATGAATACTAAAGTAAATAAACAATTACTACTTCATTTTCCCCCAAATATCTTAAATAAGTGATTATTTCTTCATTTCCCCCCAAATATCTTGTCACTTCAAAATCTAGGAAAAATCATTAACAATTTAGCATGCACATATGGGATAAGGACAACCGGACTGAGCCATCATAATAATCATATATGTGCACTGTCGAGGGTCAAACGGCCCGAACCATAATATATCTTTAAATCTCGTCGTGGCGTACGGCCCGCTCCTATGAGAGTGGGGAAAATAACATTCCGCTCACAGAATGTAAATTCCGAAGCGGTCACATGCACACACAAACAGTCCACCCCGACTACATCGGAAAAACAAATACTCAAGTAATGAAAGATTTCTCTTTTAAAAGTCACAAAAATAGTATTTAAATCTTTTCTCAAAATTCATTTGCCAAGTTTAATAATATTCAATAATATAACATTATCATGAATATAATTATCCACGGAGGAGTCAATTCTCTTCCTAAATGATTAAGAAAGGTACACTCTAGCCTTCTTGGGAAATAGATTACCAATTCAATTGCATTATCAGTCTAACATTATTGGCAGTATCACATGTACAACACGTAAGGTATGCTAGTGGGTCCTAGGCTACCCGGACATGAGCATAATAGTAGCTACGCATGAACTCCCCTCACCTCGTGCGTACGTAGCCCTCGCAGATAGTAGCACATATTTAATTAGTTTACCTAGGGGGACAATTCCCCCTAACAAAGTTAGAAATGAGACTTACTTCGCTCCGAAATTCCATAACCGACTTCCAAGCCCTTCCGACGACTCTAATGGACGCACAACGCCCCAAAACTATCCAAATAACGATAAACCAATGAAAATATACTCTAATACTTGCAAAAATTCAAATTATATAATTTCCCAACTCCACTCAGCGAATTGACCAAAATGCCCTCAAGCCCACGTCCCCGGATTTCAAAATTTCTCGAAGATATACCCTACCCATAGCTTTATAACTCAAATATATCATTTACTCAAACATTCATGCTCAATTCGTGGCTATAATCCAAAATACCAAATTTTCTAGGTTTTCTTCAAAATTCCCAAATTTTCCACAATTTTTCATGTTCAAATCCATGCATATACCTTGTATTTAACTTGAGATGAGTTGGAATAACTTACCTTGTGATCCTTGACAAAAATCCCTCCTTGAATCTCCCCACAATCGTCCATGCCAAATGAAATTAGGAGGAGAAATGGAAAAGTTCTCGTTTTAAAAACATTCTGCCCAGGCCTATTTTCACACCTGCGATCCAATCTTCGCACCTGCGCTCCCGCGGGTGCTCCCAAACTTCCGCACCTGCGGCTTTGCAGGTGCGGAAATTGCATCGTACTTGCGCTCCCAGCCAAGCCAGTGAAATATTGCACCTGCGGCGCCAAAGCCGCACCTGCGGCCCAAGCTTCGCATGCGCGGTCACACCAGATGACAGCGACTTCAGCTTTTCTCAACTTCAAATATTGATCCTTTAACCACCTGAAATCCACCTGAGGCCCCCGGGACCCCTTCCAATTACACCAACATGTTCCAAACCATAATGAGGACTTGTCGAGGCCTCAAATCATATCAAACAATGCCAAAATCACGAATCGCACAAAAATTAAAACTTTATGAACTTGAAATTTCAAACTTTCACATCTGATGTCGAAACCTATCAAATCACGTTCGATTGACCCCAAACTTTGCACACAAGTCATATTTGATATTACGTACCTAATCCAACTTTCGGAATCGCATTCCGACCACGATATCAAAATTTCCACTTTTGGTCGGATTTCTCAAAAACCTTCAAATTTCTGTCTTTAGCCAAATGACTTCAAAATGACCTACGGACATCCGAATTCACTTCTGATCGTGTTACCAACTCCAGTATCACCATACGGAGCTATTCCCAGGCTTGGAATCCCAAACAGACATCAATATCACTAAAATGCACTTCAAGCCAAACTTAGGAAATTTTTCAAAATGCTGACTTCCACAATATACGCTGAAATGCTCCCGGGTTTTTCAAAGCCCGATCCGGACATACGCCCAAGTCAAAATCATCATACGAACATGCATGAACCTTTAAATCTTTATTCAGAGGTCGTTTCCTCAAAATTCCTTAGTTAATTTCATCAACTCAAGGCTTCCGAAATGAGAATTTTCTTTCCAATATGACTCTGAACATCCCGAAATTCAACTCTGACCATGCCTACGAGTCATAATACCTGAAATGGAGCTCCTCATGACTTCATACTGCTGAACGACGCGCTAGAGTTCAAAATGACCGGTCGGGTCGTTACACTTTTACTACCCAATTACCATATTTCAGTTGTTACCTAAGCATTCTAGTAGCTTCTAACTCGTGCCTAATGCGTGCACTACCTGTCCCTTTCCCTATGGTCCTGAGGTGTTTAGGACCTCTACTTAAGGTGGTTCTAGACTGACCTAGGTTGCTAAAAATGAGAAAAAGATAGGAGACAAACAAAATTCAAATAGGACCATCACAAAAGAACAACTAAAGGCTCATGTTAACCTCCACAAATAGTCAGTAAATGCACGCAATTCAATCAACAAATTTCATTAATTTAGGATTCTATAGGCTGGATATATAGATGAGCAGAAACAAAATGTAGAGAAGTAGTTTGTTTAAGGCGAGCATAGGGACTTATCAATTTACCTACTGATTTCGATTAAGTTCTGAATCTGGGCAAATTTCAAGCAGCAAGAGATCACAGTTTGAGGCCTAGAATTCTTAATAAACCTACAAGTTTGCCTAAGTGATAACCAGAACAGAATCCTATAGGCATGGTATCTACAGCCGTTAATTATAGACCTATAAGAACGAGTTACTGATTTTAACAGACAGGTTTTTATCTCTTTAGATCATATAGGCACGCTTTCTACTTTTGCAAAATTAGTTAACTCCTATAGGCATGATTTCTAAGTGTTAAAACTGATTACAAGCATGATTTCTAAATTTACAACTAATTTACCTTATAGGCATGATATATATTAGTTTAAATCCTATAGACATGATTTCTAGGTTTTGAAATTGGTTCCTTTTATTCCTATAAGCATGGTATCAAAATTGAAACTGATTTTTTTTATTTCCTATAGGCACGATATCTATTAATCACATTGGGGCAGAATTTTTAAGGAAAATTGCCAGGAAATTTTATTAGCTCAAACAAATAGAATCCTAAATACATGACCATTAATGCACATTGAGATTGGAAATATGTGTAGGTCCTACAAACATGGATTCTAATGCAGAATTGTAAAAGCCCTATAGGCAGTGTCTCTAATATGCCAAATATATGAAAATTCAGAATCATAAACAATCCTAAGGAAATCCTATGGGCATGATCTCTAAACAAACAATACCATGCACATAAGGAATCAACACAATGGACCTATAGGAAGGATTTCTACCCGATTTGAACAAAGATGTGACGACCCAAAATCCTAACTTAGGTCGTGATGGCACCCAATAGCGGGGCCAGGCAAGCCAACTCTCAATTTACTAAGGGTTCTTTAACATATACTCAGTTTTTAAAACATAACGCATGAATCGACAAGGATAATTAGCAAGTTTTTCATCAAAAGTAGTCATGAAGAGGTGTGAGCCAATATATATATACAAACCCAAAATACGTAATAACTATCATGTGTGTGCCAGGAACTAGTGTCACAAGTCCTACGGGCATACTAACAGAATATACAAAAGATATAATATACAGTCCCACTGTCTGAAGGAAATAGATGGGAAATAAGCAAAAGAAACCCCATGGTGCCGCTGGAGATCGCCAGGAGAAAAGCAGCTTACCGTGAAGTCAGGTCCGTCTATAACCAAAGTCAAACTCCGATCCAACAACCAGATGCACCAGCCTCAGAACCTGTACAATTAAGTACATAAGCGTAGTATAAGTACATAAATATATATGTGCCCAGTGAGTATCCCGCCTAACCTCGAAGAGGTAGTAACGAGAGGTCGACATGACACTCACTAAGGCCCTACAATATAATTTAACAGAATATGATAGAAACGGTAGACATGTAAAGGCAGTGAAGCAACAAATATATATAAGGCACTGGAATCCAAGGAAGTACTAGGAATGAATAAAACAATTACTACTTCACCTTCCCCCAAATATCTGTCAAATCAATGTCCATGAATTTAGTAACAAATAAATCATGTGCATGCAGGGTAAGGACAAATGGTGGAGTCATAAGATAGTCATGTCCGTGCACTTCGGAGGGTCGAACGACCCGAACCATAAGTGCACTTTTCCATAAAGTACTCACATCTATGCACTGCCGAGGATCGAATGGCCCGAACCAAAAGTGCATCTCTGCAATCAAGTAATCCTCCCTATGCACTTCCGAGGATCGAACGGCCCGAACTAAAAGTGCATCTCTCAATTCGCCATGGCGTACGGCACGTTCCCATAAGAGTGGGGGAAATCACACTCCGCACGCGGAATGTAAATTTCGAAGCGGTCACATGCACACACATTATCCTTTTTTAAAAAAAAAATTTACTTTTCAGTTAACAATTCCTTACAAGTTTTCTCAAATTCCATGACCTTAGGGAAATAAGCCGCATATAACATTTAATTCATTAAGCATATAGTTCATATCAAGTAAAACACAAGGCATGATGTGGGCCTAACTACCCAGACATAATAGTAATAGCCGCTACGTACGGACTCACGTCACTTTGTACGTACGTAGCCCATCCACAATTATCAAAGATAGCATTTAAATCATCTAGGGGGACAGTTACCTCTTACAAGGTTAGACAGGAGACTCACCTCGCGTCGCACCTACTCCTCGGGTCAAGAATGTGCCCGAAACTCCGAACTCAATACCCACGGACTCGAAACTAGCCAAATGTTATACAAATATATCAATTTATATTCAAAGCATGGAATTCTCCTATTATTTAATCGAACTCACCATTCTTGAAGAAATCCCAAAATCCAACCCCGGGCCCGCATGCTCGGATTCCAAAAATTCTCGAAGGAAACACTCACCCATAGCCTAAGGATCATTAATATACGATTTTGTATGATTTCATAGTCAATTCACGAGTAAGTTTCTAAATTCTCGAAGGCCCTAGGTTACCGCCCAAATTCCTAAATTTTCCACTAATTAAGTAGTTAAATCCTACTAAGAATGCATGCATTAACCAACTTTAGGATAGAATTTACTTACCTTTCAGTGGTTGGGTCGTGGAGACCTTTTTCCAAGCTCTCAAGTGTTCTAATGGAGGAAGAAAATGAAGAAACCAGTATTTTAAAGAAACACACTACCTGACAGTGGTTCCGCACCTCCGACTCGAGGACCGCACCTGCGGTCTCGCACTTGCAAGCAAAGGACCGCACCTGCGGTCTCGCACTTGCGAGCAAAGGCTCGCACCTGCAGAAAAGGACGAGGAGGCCTAGGCTCGCACCTGCGGAGAAGAGAGCGCACTTGCGGCTCCGCTTCTGCGGAACTTTATCCGCACCTGAGAGAGATGGGCTGCCCGCTTGGGGGTCACACCTGCGAGGCTGGGACCGTAAGAGCGGTCCCGCACTTGCGACTGGGCAGCCACACTTGCGGTCACACCAGAACAGGTGCACCAGTAGCTATTTCAGCTAGTTTTTGGCCTCGTGTGGTGTCAGGGAGACACCTGGGCCCATCCGAGCCCCCATCCAAATATACCAACAATTCCCAAATCATAATACGGACTCGCTCGAGCCTTCGGAACACCCAAAACAATGCTAAAACTCAAAATCACACCTCAAAACCCCTAGAACAAAACTTAGGAACGTTAAGTTTTCTTGACTTCACTAACAACGCGCCGAACCGACCTATACTACTCGGAATGAAACCAAATTTTGCAGGTAAGTCATAAATGACATAACAGAATTATTCCCGGTCTCAGAATTCCGTCCGGAGCTCGATAACTCAAAAACACGTCCCAAACCACAATAGGATTCTAAGGAACTCTTATTTCAATATTGGGCACTGAAATGCTCCCGGGTCATCCAAAACCCATTCTGAACATACACCCAAGTCTGAAATCATCGTACGAAACTACCGGAACTAATGAAACTCAATTTCGAGGTCGTTTACTAAAAATGTTGACTGAAGTCAAACTTGGCCTTAAAGGCCAAGCTAAAGGAACCCATTGTTCCTATAACACTCTAAACATGTCCGAATCCCGAACCACTAGTCCCCGCAAGTCATAAGTCATAGAAAGCTGCTATAGGAAGTTTTATTTTGGGGAACGGGGTCCTGTAATGCAAAATGACCGGTCAGGTCGTTACATTCTCCACTAGAATCATACCTGAAGTGCTGAATAAGTGTGGATACCTGTGCCACATATCCTCCTCGGACTCCCAGGTCGCCTCATCGACTGGTTGGCCCCTCTACTGGACCTTCACTACAGAAACTGTCTTGGACCTCAACTGGCGATCGCGTGTATCAATAATAACAACTGGCTCCTCCTCGTAGACCAACCTGTCATCCAACGGAATAGTGCTGAAATCAACCACGTGAGAGAAGTCGACATGGTAGCTCCAGAGCATAGATACATGAAAAATTTGATGAACTCCTGATAAATTGGGAGGTAAGGCCATCTCATAAGCAACTCTCCCAACTCGCCTCAACACCTCGAAAGGATCTATAAACCTCGGGCTTAGCTTGCCCTTCTTCCAAAACCTCATAATACCCTTCATAGGCGAGACTTTCAGCAGAACCCTTTCTCCTTCCAAAAATGATACATCACGCGCCCTCTGATCCGTGTAACTCTTCTGTCTGGACGGTGCTGTGCAGAGCCTCTCCTGAATCAACTTCACTTTCTCCAAAGCATCTCTCACCAGGTAGGTACTATATAACTTAGCCTCGCCAGGCTCAAACCACCCGATAGGAGAACGGCATCGCCGACCATACAAAGCCTCAAATGGTCCCATCTCAATGCTGGACTAATAACTATTATTATAAGCAAACTCGACCAAAGGCAAGAACCGGTCGCACTGACCTCCGAAGGCAATCACACATGCCCTGAGCATGTCCTCCAATATCTGAATCGTACGCTCCGACTGACCATCAGTTTGAGGGTGAAATGTTGTGCTGAGATCTATCTGGGTGCCCATCTCACTATGCAATGCTCTCCTAAATGCGAGGTGAACTGAGGAACTCGATATGATATAATGGACACCGGTACACCGTGCAACCGGACTATCTCGTGAATGTAGATCTAGGCTAACCTCTCAGAAGTATAAGTAGTAGCTACTGGAATGAAATGCGCCGATTCGGTCAATCTATCCACAATGAACCAAACCGCATCAACCTTCCGCAAAGTCTGAGGCAACCCATCCACGAAGTCCATAGCGATGCGCTCCCATTTCTTCTCAGGAATGGGCATCTGCTGAAGTAGGCCTCCTGGCCTGTTGTGCTCATACTTCACCTGCTGGCAATTGAGACACCTAGTCACATACTCCGCGATATCCCTCTTCATCCGCCTCCACCAGTGATGCTGCTTCAAATCACGATACATCTTCGTAGCAACATGATGAACATAATACCGAGAACTGTGTGCCTCCTCTAGAATCCTATCCCTCAGACCATCAACATTAGGAACACATAAGTGGCCCTGAAGTCTTAGAACACCATCCTCGCCAATAGTAACCTCCTTGGCCCTACCCTGAACCACTGTCTCCCGAAGCTCTACTAAGCACGGATCATAGAACTATCAGGTCTTGATCTCCCCCAATAAAGAAGACTGAGCAACCACATGTGCTAAAACTCGACGAGGCTCTGAAAGGTCTAATCTTACCAAGCGATTTGCCAAGGACTGAATGTCCAAGGCTAGAGGTCTCTCCTCTGCGGCAATATAAGTCAAGCTACCCATACTCTCTGCCTTCCTGCTCAGAGCATCCGCTACCACATTTGCCTTGCCATGATGATATAGAATGGTGATATCATAATCCTTCAACAACTCAAGCCATCTGCGCTGCCTCAAATTAAGATACCTCTACTTGAACAAGTGATGCATTCTACGGTGGTCTGTATAAACCTCACAGGACACTCCATACAAGTAGTGCCTCTAATTCTTAAGAGCATGAACAATCGCCGCCAATTCCAAATCGTGCACATGATAATTCTTCTCATGAAACTTCAGCTGGCGCGAAGCATACGCAATAATTCTCCCTTCCTGCATCAATACACACCCCAAGACAACGCGCAAAGCGTCGCAATATATTGTATACATCCCAGAACTAGAAGGAAATACTAGAACTGGTGCTGAGGTCAATGTTGTCTTGAGCTTTTGAAAGCTCGCCTCACACTCGTCAGACCATCGTAACGGGGAATTCTTCTGAGTCAATCTGGTCAATGGAGCTGCAATAGAAGAGAATCCATCAACAAATCGGTGATAATAGCCTTCTAAGCCCAAAAAGCTCCTGATCTCTGTAGCTGAAGTAGGGCCACAAACTCTGAACTGCCTCGATCTTCTGAGGATCAACCTTGATACCCTCTCCGGATACTACATGCCCCAGGAATGATACAGAATCCAACCAGAACTCACTCTTGGAGAATTTAGCATATAGCTTCTGTTCTCGCAAGATCTGGACTACAACCCTCAAATGCTGCTCATGCTCACCCAATCTACTTGAGTAAATCAAGATGTCATCTATGAAGACAATGACAAAAAAATCAATATACGGCCTGAACACCCTATTCATCAAGTCCATGAATGCTGCTGGGGCACTAGTCAAGCCAAAGGACATCACCAGGAACTCATAATGGCCATATCTCGTAGGAAAAGCAGTCTTCGAAACATCTTAAGTCCGAATCTTCAACAGATGATATCCCGGTCTCAAATCAATCTTAGAAAACACCCTAGCACCCTGCAACTAGTCAAACAAATCATCGATGCGCGGAAAAGGGTACTTGTTCTTAATGGTAAGCTTGTTCAACTGGCGGTAATCAATACACATCCGCATGGACCTATCTTTCTTCTTCACGAATAGAACTGGAGCACCCCACGGAGATACACTTGGTCTGATGAACCCCTTAGCTAACAAGTCCTCAAGCTGCTTCTTCAACTCCTTCAACTCTTTCGGAGCCATACGGTACGGGGGAATAGATATAGGATGGGTGAATGGTGCTAAATCAATGCAGAAATCAATATCACAATCTGGAGGCATGCCTGGAAGGTCTAAAGGAAATACAGCAGCAAACTCTCGAACCACTGGCACCGAATCAATCATCGGAGACTCAACGGCGGTATCCCGCACATGAGCAAGAAAGGCCAGACAACCCTTCTCGACCATATGTCGAGCCTTCAGGAATGAAACAACCCGGCTGGCTGCACTAGTTGAGGAACCTCTCCATTCCAGCCTAGGCGACTCGGGCATGGCTAAAGTAATTGTCTTGGCATGGCAATCTAGCACGGCATGATAAGGAGATAACTGATCCATGCCTAGAATAATCTCAAAATCAACCATGTCAAGCAATAAAAGGTCCGCTCTAGTCTTGAACCCACAGAAAGTGATCACAAAAGACCGATAAATCCGGTATACCACCACAGAATCGCCCACAGGAGTGGACACATATATAGGAGAACCTAAGGACTCGTGAGAAGCATCCAGAAAATGAGCAAATAATGCTGAAACATATGAATACGTGGATCCTGGATCAAATAATACTGAAGCCTCTCTACCACATACTGAGATAATACATGTGATCACGGCGTCTGAGGCCACTACATCTGATCTGGTCGGAATGGCATAGAATCTGGCTGGAGTACCGGAAGACTGAGATCCACAATAGTGAACAGGAGTTGCCTGATCTCCCCCTGACTGGCCTCCACCTCTAGGACGACCCATGCCGACCTGTCCTTCACCTCTAGGTGGCCGGACTGCTGGTGCCGTACCCATCGGCTGATAAACCTATTGTACGGCCTTGCCCCGAAACCTGGGACATTGCCTCCTTATATTACCTGGATCTCCACACTCGTAACAACTCCCATGTACCATAGTATGCTGCTCCAAAGAAGAATCCTGAATGGCCGGAGGGTGATGCCCCGCTGGCATAGCACTGAAGTAGGGGTCGGAGGATCTCGGATGACTGGGATAACTACTGGGTGAACTATGAATGGCTGGAGGACGGTAGGAATGCTCTGGCATGGCGCTGAAATGAGGCCTCGTTAGAACACCTCGGGGAGGTGGTGGAGGTGCTGAATATAAAGGCCTGTTGGGATGACCACTGCTAAAGTGACCCCTGCCCCTAGCTGGGGCACCTCTGAAATCTCCAGATACTCTAGCCCTCTTGTCCTGTTGCTCCTGCTCCCTGCTCCTCGACCGATAACCCTCGATCCTGCGAGAAATCTCTACCACGAGCTGATAAAGAGCATACATCTCCACCTCTCGGACCATGGTGGACCTAATACCTGGATGCAACCCAGCCACAAATCTCTGCACCCTCTCTCCATCAGTAGGTAGTATCTTGAGTTAATGGCGAGACAACTCTGAAAATATGGCCACATAATTTATCACTGACATTTGTCCCTGCTCTAGCCGCTCAAACTGATACCGCAGCTCTTCCCTCTCACAGGGTGGGATATATCTATCTAGAAACATCTGCGTGAACTATTCCCAAGTGACAGGATGAGAATCTGCTGGCCTACTGAGAATATAGGACTACCACCACCTACGAGCTCTGCCCTCCAAATGAAAGGTAGTGAAATCCACTCTGTGGGACTCTAGTATCCTCATGTTGTGCAGTCTGTCCCTACTCCTATCCACAAAATCCTGGGCATCCTCGCCTCGCTCACCCCCAAAGACTGGAGGGTGAAATCGAGTCCATCTACCCAATAACTTCTGCGGATCACCGTCCGCAGCTGGTCTGGGCTCAGGTGCTGCTGCAACAGGCTGGACCCCACCCACGGGCAGTGTACCCGGGGCATGATATAATGTTGTTGTCTGGCCTGCAGCCTGGGTAGTAGGGGTATGGACTCCCCTTCCCGCCTGAGGAGTGGCAAGGTCTGCTGGAAATAAACCAGCTTAGAACATAGTGTCCATGAATCTCATCATACGGCCCATGACTGCTTAGAAGCCAGGCGTCGTCATGAAGTCTATTAGAGCATGGTCTACTGGAGGCACCTCATCCTGCTCCTCTATAATAGGGTCCTCTAGGGGCGGAACCGGGATAGATCTGGGACACCCTCGTCCCCTATTGCGGGCCGGTGCCCTCACCCGGCCTCGGACAACGGGGGTAGCGGCTCTTCCCGGGTCTGAAACATCAGATGCACGCGTCCTCACCATCTGTGAGAGAATATAAGAATGAATTTAGTAAATCATCGACTGCACGATAGATTAAGAGCAAAGAGAGGTTTCCTAACACCCTATAGCCTCCTGAAGATAAGTACAGACATCTCTGTACCGATCCGCAAGGCTCTACTGGGTTTACCGTGACTCGTGAGACTTACGTGAACTTAGTACTCTAATACCATGTTTTCACGACCCAAAATCCTAACTTAGGTCGTGATGGCGCCCAACAGCGGGGTCAGGCTAGCCAACTCTTAATTTACTAAGGGTTCTTTCTTATTAGATTAAACATTTTAACATAGACTCAATTTTTAAAACTTAAAGCATGAATCGACAAGAATAATTAGCTAGTTTTTAATCAAAATCAGTCACGAAGAGGCGTGACCCAATATATATAAAAACCCGAAATCCTTAATAACTATCACGTGTGTGCTAGGAACAAGTGTCACAAGTCCTACGGGCATACTAACAGAATATACAAAAGATATAATATATAGTCCCATTGTATGAAGGAAATAGACGGTAAATAATCAAAAGAAACCCCATGGTGCTACCGGAGATCTCCAAGAGAAAAGAAGCTCACCGTGAAGTCAGGTCCATCTATAATCAAAGCCAAACTCCGGTATGACAACCAGATGCACCAGCCTCAGAACCTGTACAATTAAGTACAAAATCATAGTATGAGTACATAAATATATATGTACCTAGTGAGTATCCCGCCTAACCTCGAAGAGGTAGTGACGAGAGGTCGACATGACACTCACTAAGGTCCAACAATATAATTTAACAGAATATGATAGAAATGGTAGGCATGTAAAGGTAGTGAAGCAACAAATATATATAAGGCACTGAAATCCAAGGAAGTACTGGAAATGAATAAAACAATTACTACTTCACCTTCCCCCAAATATCTGTCAATCAATGTCCATGAATTTAGTAACAAATAAATCATACGCATGCAGGGTAAGGACAACCGGCCGAAGTCATAAGATAGTCATGCCTATGTACTGCCGAGGGTCGAAGGGCCCGAACCATAAGTGCACCTTTCCATAAAGTACTCACATCTATGCGCTGCCGAGGATCGAACGACCCGAACCAAAAGTGCATATCTGCCATAAAGTAATCCTCCCTATGCACTTTCGAGGATCAAACGGCCTGAACCAAAAGTGCATCTCTCAATCCACCGTGGCCTACGGTCCGTTCCCATAAGAGTGGGGGAAATCAGACCCCGCTCGTGGAATGTAAATTTCGAAGCGGTCAAATGCACACACATTATCCTTTTTTTTTAAATAAAAAATTTACTTTTCAGTGAACAATTCCTTACAAGTTTTCTCAAATTCCATGACCTTAGGGAAATAAGCCGCATATAACATTTAATTTATTAAGCATATATTTCATATCAAGTAAAACACAAGGCATGATGTGGGCCTAACTACCCGGACATAATAGTAATAGCCGCTACGTACAGACTCTCGTCACTTTGTACGTACGTAGCCCCTCCACGATTATCATATATAGCATTTAAATCACCTAGGGGGACAATTCCCCCTTACAAGGTTAGAAAGGAGACTCACCTCGCGTCGCACCTACTCCTTGGGTCAAGAATGCGCCCGAATCTCCGAACTCAACACCCACGGACTCGAAACTAGCCAAATGTTATACAAATATATCAATTTATATTTAAAGCATTCAATTCTCCTATTATTTAGTCAAATTCACCATTCTTGAAGAAATTCCAAAATCCAACCCCGGGCCCGCATGCTCGGATTCCAAAAATTTTCGTAAGAAACACTCACCCATAGCCAAAAGATCATTAATATACGATTTTTGTATGATTTCATAGCCAATTCACGGGTAATTTTCTAAATTCGTGAAGGCCCTAGGTTACCACTAAAATTCCTAAATTTTCCACTAATTAAGTAGTTAAATCCTACTAAGAATGCATGCATTACCCAACATTAGGATAGAATTTACTTACCTTTCAGCGGTTGGGTCGTGGAGCCCTTTTTCTAAGCTCTCAAGTGTTCTAATGGAGGAAGAAAATGAAGAAACCCATATTTTAAAGAAACACACTTCCTGACAGTGGTTCCGCACTTGCGGCTCGAGGACCGCGCCTGCGAGGAAAGGCTCGCATGTGCGGAGAAGGACGAGGAGGCTTGGGCTCACACCTGCGGAGAGGAGATCGCACTTGCGGCTCCGCTCCTGCGGAACTTTGTCTGCACCTGCGAAGAGATGGGCTGCCCGCTGGAGGGTCGCACCTGCGAGGCTGGGACCGCAAGAGCGGTCCCACACCTGTGACTGGGCAACCGCACCTGTGGTCACACCAGAACATGTGCACCAACAGCTATTTCAGCTGGCTTTTAGCCTTGTGTGGTGTCCAGGAAGCACCTGGGCCCACCCGAACCCCCCTCCAAATATACCAACAAGTCCCAAATCATAATACGGACTCGCTCGAGCCTTCGAAACACCCAAAACAACGCTAAAACTCAAAATCACATCTCAAAACCCCTAGAACCAAACTTAAGCACTTTAAGTTTTATTGACTTCAATATCTAAACATGTTCAGAATAGGGAACATACAACTGAATCAAACAAGGTTTCACATTACTAAAGATTACTTAGTTCATTAATTACCACTAGATGAGTCCATATACACCTATATTAAACAGAAACATGCCGAAGTTTGAAGTATCTAAACAAACAAACACATAGAACAGGAACTAAAGCATGCTAGTCTGGAAAGAAGTAAACAGAAACCATGGATCAGACAGAAAACATGTTAAGGTAAGCACACAGAACAGAGTAGGTTAACAGGGATTGAGGCATACTAGTTGAGAGAGAATTAAGAAAGAACTATATGGCAAACAAAAGCATATCGAGGTTTAAAATAAACTAATCATATAATTCTCATGGAACATAACAAGATAATTATAACTAAGGTATAGTAGTTGAGAAAGAGATGCTCAGGAATCAGGTATCCAAACAGAAGCATGTTAAGGTCTATAATAAACTGACTACATAGCATATAGAAGATAAAAAAATAACAGAATTAAGGCATACCAGGTAGGGAGAGAGTAAATATGAAGGAGATGGAAATTTGAATCCCAGAGTCTAGCCTTGGCTTTCAGCCGGCCAGACAATGCAGCAATTCAAAATGATAGAAAGAACTCAAGTTGTCTAAGTGTAAGTGTCACGACCCCAAATCCTAACTGGTCGTGACGACGCCTATCGTGGAACTAGGCTAGACACTATCACGTAACTACACATTTATTTTAATATAATTTCTCAAAAATCATAATGATAAGCATAAAGCATTCTAAGTCTTTAATAAAGCATGATATAATCTAACAGTATAAACTATTCCCCAGAACTGGAGTCAACTGATCACGAGCATCTAAGAATAATACTAACACTGTAATGTAATAATACACTGTCTCAGAACAAAATACTAAATACTAATGAAGGAATGGAAATGGAGAAGTTGTGGACGCTGGGCAGCTACCTCAAAATTCCAAACTGACGATGAACGATCTCAAATGGCTACTGCTCAGAACCAGTACTTGTATCTGCACACAGAGGTTCATGGAGTAATGATGAGTACGCCAACTCAGTAGTAATGAAAATAAATCAAGTATGAAGATAAGAAAACACACAACACAGAACACCAATCCACATATAGTAAGATACAGAGTATTAATACAGTATACATTAATACATAAGTTGACAACCAATTTCCGTAAAAGGAATCCTTTGAGCAAGTATAATTTCCATTATTTCTCAGTAAAATTCCCAAAATATCAGTATAATAGATGAAATGAATCATAATCAAAACTCAGCAGAATATCATTATAAATTCTCCCCTCGGGCCAAATCATCACTCAGCACCTCACCATCACTCAGTAACAGTCACTCATCACCTCACAGTCACTCATGCCTCCCAACCACTCGTCACTCGACACTCGCACTCAGTAGGTACCTGCACTCACTGGGGGTGTACAGACTCCGGATGGGCTCCAACAGTCCAATCTCTACAAACAAGTCAAATCATGGCATCAATCACTCAGGCTCTCGACCTCTCTCATATCATCAATATCCTCACAATATTGGCCCTCGGCCTCACTCAGTCAGACACTCTCAACATGCCACTCAGGCCATAAATAAACGGGGTTCTCGACCCAAAAAAGTATTTCATTTCAAGAAATAATATCAATAAACTATGAGTGCCAAAATAATCTATCAGGAATGACTGAGTGAAAAAATCATAATTTCAAAGTGAGGAATATCTGGAAAATAGGCCCCAAGGGGTTAAGACAGATCGGCACTAGCCCCAAACATAGCTTACAGTCCAAATATATACAAACATAGTAATACTATAAGACATATGCTTGGAAAGTGTATTCGCAACTCAATAGTTGCCTGAAAAGGAACAAATTTCCGAATTTCCAATCTGTGCACGCCCCACACTCGTCATCCAGTGTGTGCGTCACTCCAAAACCGTGAAAGGATGTAAAGTCCGGGGTTTCATACCCTCGGGACAGGATTTAAAGACATTACTTACCTCAAACTAGCCCGAAAAGATACTCCGCAACACGTTTGCCCCTCGAATCAACTTCCAAATGCTCCAAATCTATCAAGTTCAGATTTTTCACATCAAAATATCCTAGGGGAATGAATCCCAATCGAAAAATATCAACTTTATGCACAAAACCCGAAATTAGCCAAAACCCGACCCCTGGACCCACGTCTCGAAACTCAACAAACTTTATACCAAAATGATCCTCATCATCTCACGATTCCGTACATATAAATAACGCTGAAATCGGAGTCCAAATGACCCCTCAAATCACCTCTAGAAGGTCTCTTAAACTCGAGCCCTAGTTTTCCCTTTTTCTACTGATTTTCCCTAATTAAACATTGTTAATTTCATCCTTAATCACATATTTAAGTCAAAAATAGGAAGAAATCACTTATCTAGTGTTGCTTGGTGAAAATCTCTCCTAGAGCTCTCCAAAATCGTCCAATCCAAATGAAAGAAATGAAAGAAATCAGCCAAAACTCGCTTTTAAAACAATCTGCCCAAGCTTCATCGAGTTGTACCTTGCATTGTGCAGGTTGTACATCCTATTATAATTTTTCTCTGCTGTACACCATCGATTAAAATATCCATAACTCCTTGCAGAAATATTGAAATGATAAACGGTTTGAATATTTAGAAACTAGACTCGAAGATCTTTCATTTGATAGGTTCTGCACTGTATAACTCTTTATATATTCCGAGATATGAGCTTCCAAAGTCGGCTCCATGCATCAGTAAATTCTGTCGAAACTGCTTCACCAGCCATCTTCAATCGATCATACCTTTCTGATAAAATGTCCAAATCATGAATGGTTTAACTTTATACAAACTAGAATGCAAGGGCTACAAGATTTATGTTTTGAAAATTTTCATAGTCCTTATAGATTTTGATATATATGCCTCCAAAATCAGCTCTCTGATGCACAAGTTGCTGTCCAAAAGTGTAGCAGAAATTTCTGCATTTTTTTTTTTTTTTTTGTCCGAAATTCATTTCATTAACCTTCTGAAATCAACCCGAGGCCCTCGGGAACTTAACCAGTTATACCAACTTGTCCAAAAATATGATACGAACTCGCTCGAAGACTCAAATCACATCAAACAACGTCGAAATCATGAATCGCACCCCAATTTAAGATTAATGAACTTTAGAACTTGAAACTTCTACATTCGATGCCGAAACCTATCAAATCACGTCTGATTGACCTCAAATTTTGCATACAAGTCATATTCGACATTATGGACCTGCTCCAACTTTCAGAATTGGAATCCGACCCCGATATCAAAAAGTTAAACTCTCGGTCAAACTTCTCAAAAACCTTCAAATTCCTATCTTTAGCCAAATGACTTCAAAATGACCTACGAACCTCCGAATTCACTTCTGATCGCGCTGCCAACTCCAGAATCACTATACGGAGCTAATCCCAGAGTCGTAATCCCAAACAGACATCAATAACACTGAAATGCACTTCAACCCAGGTCATCCAAAACCCGATCCGAACATACGCCCAAGTCCGAAATCGTCATATGAACCTGATGGAACCTTTGAATCCTAATTCTGAGGTCGTTTACTCAAAAATCCAATCCTAGTCAATTCTTCCAACTTACGGCTCCCGAAATGAGAATTTTCTTTCAAAATTGACTCCGAACTTCCTGAAACTCAATTCCGACCATGCCTACGATTCATAATACCTTAAACGAAGTTGTTTACGACCTCAAACTGCCAAACGACGCATTAGAGCTCAAAATGACCGGTCTGGTCATTACATTCTCCCCCACTTAAACATGTGTTCGTCCTCGAACGTGCTAAGAACTGCTTTGGAGTTGCCTGAAATCACTGTTTAACACTTCGTGCACCTACATGTTGTACCACCACTCAGTTGAATACATTAGCTTGATCAAATCTGAAGAAATCTTATTTTATCCAAACAATAAGCTCATAACCCAGTTCTAACATCTCAAATTCTCTCCCAGGCCTTTTTCCAATATATAAAAATTGTATCAACTACCACACGAGGTACCAAAACATGATGGCATACCTTTGATGAATTTAGCACCATACACCGGATATTTCATTATCCAACCACGATGACATTCCCTGAACCTTAATATCAAAAATTCCACGAATCTGATGCTCCCAATGCACCTTATGATATATATATATACATCCTGCTATAATGCTGGCGATACCACCACAACGGAGGAGACATGTTGAAATTTCTAACCAATTGCATAGTTAACCAAACATTGAATCTTTACCCTTGACTAAAATCATCATCTCATTACGAACCAAATAATGGTAATATGTCATGTAATATACTTTACATAATCTTATCGCACTGATCTCTGATCCATAAATCTCGTCTCACCCAGTATGAACTGCTCAGTCCCAGATATGACCATCAGTCTCACACGATGCCACAACGTGCCAATAGGCCACAACTCGAACATGATACATAAGGAAATGACTTAGGAAGGGACTACTCAACTCACATAACTAATATGAACTTTCATCAAAAAATATGAAGTAAAACACAAAAAAAGTCATTATAGGGAGTTGTACTCAATATCACACTGTTGCAGCGTGCAACCCGATCCAAATAATATACTCGTGGCGGCGTGCCACCCGATCCCATCATAAAATTCACACAAGGAGATATACACAGAGATGAATTGCTCCCCGTTACAAATTACCGAATATCGGTCACAAGCACGCTAAGTGCATAATACTATCTTGGGGAGACTGATAGAGCCATACGCTACCAAACTCGACCACAACTGAGGTGCGATATATATAATCTAAATATCAAGAGCTCTACTGCTCACATAACCTCACAACTACACAGAGACTCAACACACAGGGATTATCAAGCCATTTCACAACTCATACGGCACAACCATAATATTACATGTATTGGATGAAGATGGAACAACATTTAATATTCCAACGCCCCTCCTTGAGAAGTGCCATACTGGAATGAACACACCTGATTCACATGGAGTCCACAAGCACATTGAATCCATTCACAACCCTCAAGCCGATTCCTCTCACACTAAACTAGGCTAACAACTTTACCTGGGTCCATAATAACCCACTTCCTCTCATAATACGCTAGAACAACCACCATAGCCGGGACAAACACCCCACAATCCACAATCAACTGAACCGAACGCCTTCTAGGCATAAATTCTCGAATAATCAATATTGCACTCCCTTATACTTGGTCTAAATCTTCAATCAATCAGGTGACTACATGTCACACTTATACAATCTTCTCGTGGTCATGCTCCCACGACATTTCACACGAGGTAACAAGTCTGCACATCCATTTCACCGACCACACTAACACTGTAAAAAAAATCAAGAACCCATAACTAGGATACAAAGCCTCTTTCACCAAACACCGATCTCAAGTGACACTGAAGACAACACCAGTTTACTCTAAACATTCAACTCACTGAAGACAACACCAGTTTCCTTGATCATACGAGATCATGACATCCTTGTTAACACCGAACCGCAATCTCGATTCTTACTCCTAGTTACATACTGTTTACTGCACCTAATATGCCAATATGAGATAGCGCAAGATTCCATCATAACTCCTGAACCACTAATAGGGTGAACACCCTTTCATATAGAAACCCTTTTTTCTCACCTCAATTCAAGAGAACCATAACAACACACGAGTGAATTCTCAATATCACCATAGATTCAAATCCTTAAATAGTGGTCTATACCACCATAAACCTTCCGGGATCCGCCTACACCTGACAGGCCATAACACTTGAATGCTTCCAAACAAAATTTATACGACGGGTGACAAGCCCTGCACACAGTGGCACAAGCCACATGCATAACTCAATAGACCCTCTCCACTCAACTCTTGGAACTCTGGGCATAGCCAAGGTCACAGTCTTAGCGTGATGATCAAGAATAGCATGACATGGGGATAACCAATCCATGCCCAGTATCACATCAAAACAACGATGCTGAGCAACAACAAGTCCACTCGGGTGTCCAGACCCCCAATAGATACCGCACATGACCGATACACACGGTCTACAAAAATATTATCGCCCACCAGAGTCGACACATGAAAAGACGTAGCTAAAGACTCACGGGGCATACTCAGAAAGTGAGCAAAATATGACGAAACATAAGAGTATGTGGAACCGGGGTCAAATAAAGCCAAAGCATCACTGTGACAGACGGAGATAATAAATGTAATCACCGCATGAGAGGCCATAGCATCAGGCCTAGCTGGGAGTACATAGATACGTGGCTGACCTCCACCTGATCGACCTCCCCCTCTAGGAAGGCCTCTAGCTGCCTGACCACCACCCCTGGCTGCCTGGGTAGGTGATGAAGTGACTGGGGCTGATGTCGAGTGCTGAACCCTATGTTGGGAGGAACTACCAGGACGACGAGGACACTGCCTCCACATATGTCCAAACTCTCCACACTCAAAACAACTACCTAGAGTTGGAGATGGGGACTGAAGGGAACCCCTGCTACCAGGATACCGACCGGATGAACCATGCATAGAAGAACCCTGGAATGATGATGCTATGGAGGAACTCCGAGATGGAAGGGCACTAAAGGATGAACGTCCCTGATGAGAGCTGCTGGGACCCTGCCCCAAAGATGCGCCACTATAAGCTGGGGGAACTGGCTGAGGAGGTCTAAATGGGAGACCTCTGATGTGCTGAAATTTCCCTCTGGAAGGGGCACCACTGAAGCTACCTAATCCCTGAGGCCTCTTGGCCTCCCTCTCCTCTCGTTCCTCTCTACGAACCGACTCAATATCCCAAGCAATGTCAACAACCTGCTCGAATGTGGCTCCGGACACCCTCTCCCGTGTAATCAAAATGCGGAGCTGGTAAATGAGGCCATCTACAAACATCCTAATCCTCTCCCTATCAGTACGGACTAACTTAGAAGCATGCCGAGCCAACTCAGAAAACTGCATCTCGTACTGTGTTACTAACAGTTCTCCCTGGCACAGCTGCTCAAACTATCTGCACTGCTCCTCCCTGTGAGACTGAGGAACATACTTCTCTAGAAAGATAGTGGAGAATTGCTGCCATGTGAGGGGTGCTGAACCAACCGTCATACGCCTCTCAAATGCCTCCCACCAAGTGAAGTCAGCACCAGCAAACTGAGATGTAGCAAACGAGACCCTACTGGTCTCCAGAATCCCAGCAGTATGGAGTATCCTTTGACACTTATCCAGAAAACCTTGGGCATCCTCGCTCTCTGCAGCGTTGAAAGTCGGAGGCTGAAGTCTACTGAACCTCTTAAGACTGCGCTGCTCATCCTCGGGCATAGCTGGGACCACATAGACTGAACTGAAGCAACCGGTTGGGATGGGACTGCCCCCGGTGTCTGAAAGCCCTGTACAACCTGCTCAGATATCCGGGCAGCTGGAGTGTGAGTGCCTCCCCCGGCCTAAGATGTAGCGGCAGTAGTAGACATAGAAACCGCCTGAGCCAAACTAGTACGTACTGTCAAGATCAGAGCCAGGGTCTCCTGAAGACCCGAAATAACTATGGGCACTGCCGATGTCTGAGCCTGTCCCGCTGGAGTACCCGCGGCGGGAACCTGATGCTGAATAGTGGAGGGATCCTCTAGTACTGTACCGGCGGCTTCGCGGGCTGGTCCCCTACCCCTACCACGTCCTCGACCACGGCCTCGACCTATCGTGGGTCTAGCTGGTGTCTGGTCACCCTGATCTGTAGCGCGTGTCCTCATCATCAGTGAGAGAATGAAACAACAACAATTTAGATTTATAGAATCAATAGAAATGCACGACAGAGTTCAAGATAATGAGATTTTTCCTAAGAGTTCTGTAGTCTCTCGAAGATAAGTACAGACGTCTCTGTACCAATCCGCAAGACTACTAAACATGCTCATGACCGTTGAGTCCTATGTAACCTAGTGCTCTGATACCAACTTGTCACGACCCCAAATCCTAACTGGTCGTGATTGAGCCTATCGTGGAACTAGGCTAGTCACTATCACGTAACTACACATTTATTTTAATATAATTTCTCAAAAATCATAATATTAAGCATAAAATATTCTAAGTCTTTAACAAAGCATGATATAATCTAACAGTCTAATCTATTCCCCGGAACAGGAGTCAACTGATCACGAGTATCTAAGAATAATACTAACACTGCTAATGTCATAATACATTGTCTCAGAAAAAAATACTAAATACTAATGAAGGAAGGGAAATGGAGAAGCTGTGGACGCTGGACAGCTACCTCGAAATCCCAAAGCTGACGATGAACAATCTCAGATGGCTATTGATCGGAAGACGTACCTGGATCTGCACACAGAGGCGCAGGGAGTAATGATGAGTACGCCAACACAATAGTAATGAAAATGAATCAAGTCTGAAGATAAGAAAACACACAACATAGAACACCAATCCACATATAGTAAGATACGGAGTATTCATACAGTATACATTTAATACATAAGTTGAAAACCAATTTCCGTAAAAAGAATCCTTTGATCAAGTATAATTTTCAGTATTTCTCAGTAAAATACCAAAAATATCAGTATAAAAGATGAAATGAATCATAATCAAAACTCAGCAAAATATCATTATAAATCCGCCCCTCGGGCCAAATCATCACTCGTAAATCAATCACTCAGCACCTCACCATCACTCAGTAATAGTCACTCAGCACCTCACAGTCACTCATGCCTCCCAATCACTCGTCACTCGGCACTCAGCACTCGCACTAAGTAGGTACCTGCGCTCACTAAGGGTGTACAGACTCCGGAGAGGCTCCTACAGTCCAAGCGCTACAAACAAGCCAAATCATGGCATCAATCAACAAGCTCTCGGCCTCTCTCATATCATCAATATCCTCACAATATTGTCCCTCGGCCTCACTCAATCAAACACTCTCAACATATCACTCGTGCCATAAATAAATGGGGTTCTCGACCCAAAAGAGTATTTTATTTGAAGAAATAAAATCAATAAACTATGAGTGTCAAAATAATTTATCAGGAAAGACTTAGTGAAAAAATCATAATTTCTAAGTCGGGAATATCAAGAAAATAGGCCCCAAGGGGTTAAGACAGATCGTCACTAGGCCCCAAACGTGGCTTACAGCCCAAATATATACAAACATAGTAATACTATAAAACACATGCTTGGAAAGTGGTTTCGCAACTCAATAGTTGCCTAAAAAGGAACAAATTTCCGAATTTCCAATTTGTGCACGCCCCACACTCGTCATCCAGTGTGTGCGTTACTCCAAAACCGTGAAAGGATGTAAAGTCTGGGGTTTCATACCCTCAGGACAGGATTTAAAGACATTACTTACCTCAAACTAGCCCAAAAAGCTACTCCGCAACACGTTTTCCCCTCGAATCAACTTCTGAATGCTCCAAATCTATCAAGTTCAGATTTTTCACATCAAAATATGCTTGGGGAACGAAGCCCAATCGAAAAATATCAACTTTATGCATAAAATCCGAAATTAGCCGAAACTCGACCACCGGGCCCATGTCTAGGAACTCAAATAACTTTATACCAAAATGATCCTCATCATCTCACGATTCCGTACATATAAAGAATGCTGAAATCAGAGTCCAAATAACCCCTCAAATCACCCCTAGAAGGTCTCTTTCACTCGAGCCCTAATTTCCCCTTTTCCCACTGATTTTCCCTAATTAAACACTGTTAATTTGATCCTTAATCACATATTTAACTCAAAAATAGGAAGAAATCACTTACCTAGTGTTGCTTGGTGAACTTCCCTCCTTGAGATCTCCAAAATCGTCCAAGCCAAATGAAAGAAATTGGCCAAAACTCACTTTTAAAACAATCTGCCCAGGCTTCATCGAGTTGTACCTTGCGTTGTGCAGGTTGTACATCCTATTATAATTTTCCCCTACTGTATACCTTCTATTAAAATGCCCATAACTCCTTGTACAAATATCCAAATGAGAAACGGTTGGAATATTTAGAAACTAGACTCGGAGATCTTTCATTTGATAGGTTCTACACCCTATAACTCTTTATATATTCCGATATATGACCTTCCAAAGACGGCTCCATGCATCAGTAAATTCTGTTAAAACTGTTTCACCAGCCATCTTCAATCGATCATAACTTTCTGACCAAATGTCCAAATCATGAATGGTTTAACTTTTTGGAAACTAGCATTCGAGGGCTTCAGCTTTTGTGTTTTGCAAATTTTTAGAGTCCTTGTGGACTTTGATATATATGCCTCCAAAATCAGCTCTCCGATGCACCAGTTGCTGTCCAAAAGTGCAGCAGAAATTGCTGCAGTTTTTCTTTTTTTTTTTTTGTCCAAAATTCATTTCATTAACCTTCCGAAAGCCACCTGAGGCCCTCGGGACCTTAACCAATTATACCAGCATGTCCTAAAACATGATACGAACTCGCTCGAGGCCTCAAATCACATCAAACAACGTCAAAATCATATATCGCACCCCACTTCAAGCTTAATGAACTTTAGAACTTGAAACTTCTATATTCGATGCCGAAACCTATCAAATCACCTCCGATTGAACTCAAATTTTGCACACAAGTCATATTCGACATTATGGACCTGCTCCCACTTTCGAAATTGAAATTCGACCCCTATATCAAAAAGTCAAACTCTAGGTCAAAATTCTCAAAAACCTTCAAATTTCTATATTTAGCCAAATGACTTCAAAATGACCTCCGAACCTCCGAATTCACTTCCGATAGTGCTCCCAACTCTAGAATCACCATACGGAGCTAATCCTAGACTCGTAATCCCAAACGGACATCAATAACACTGAAATGCCTTACAGCCCAGACTTATGAAATTCTTCTAAACTGCTATCTTCCATAATATGCACTGAAATGCTCTCGGCTCATCCAAACCCCGATCCGAACATACGCCTAAGTCTGAATTTATCATACGAACCTACTGGAACCTTTGAATCCTGATTCTGAGTTCGTTTACTCAAAAATTCAATCCTAGTCAATTCTTCCAACTTAAGGCTCCCGAAATGAGAATTTTCTTTCCAAATTGACTCCGAACTTCCTGAAACTCATTTCTGACCATGCCTACGAGTCATAATACCTTAAACGAAGCTGCTCACGACATCAATTTTCCGAATGACGCGTTAGAGCTTAAAACGACCGGTCGGGTCGTTATAGTTAGTGTGTGAGTGTATGTTTGTAAGCGTGAGCTTGTGTCTCAGCGTGTGTTTTAAAATTAGAACAATGAAAGGTTTATATATCGTACAATAGAGTAAACCAAATAAGGCAGGCAAATCAATGGCACACAAATAAGGTATGCAAAAATTAATTAATCAATCAATACAAATCAATTAATAGGCAAGAATCACGGAAGTATCACTTAGATTAAGGAGAATCAATTAGCAGCCAAGATTGAGGTTTAATAAGGTAAGAAATAAGTCCAGAGATCACTTATAGGTCGGTCATAACAATCAAAGCCCAGAAATTAGGCCAGTAATATAATTAAGGAAAGTAGTACCAATTACGAATCACATATAAGGAAAGAATAAGTAAAAATATTTCAGAGAGATATTACTTTTAAAAAGAAGTACAATTTCAAACCCTAATTAAGTAAGTAAATCAGTTTAATTTACAGCCAAAGTAAACAGGCAAACATTATAGCAAGCAGTAGAATAATTAGAAACCTTAGGACATAAAGACACAAAGATGAAAATCAGTCGAAAAAGTAAAGGAAAAAAACCGGAGTCAACACTTAAATGTTTTACAACATTTTTGCAGAGACCCTTAAAAAAATTGAAACCCTAGCTTTTAGGGAAAAACGAAAATCGGTTAACAATGATAGGAAAAAACAGCAGAATCTTAAAGGAAAAGTGACAAACAAACTCAAACCGCTTCAGATCTAAAGAGATCTTAATGGATTTAGCCAGAAATAGTTAGGTTATATAAAGAAAATGAACAGAGGTGAGAAAAATCTTGTTTGAACCAGAGATCTAAAGCCATAAACATGAAGGTATTAGTACTGACAAACATAAGAATGAACACAGACAGATTCATCAAGAACGTGAGGGATTTGAACTAAATCTGGTCTGAATCTCTTTGAGATTCCATCGAGCAATACGAATATCATAACACCAGTAGAGATAGGAGATCGGATAAGGCCTGAAATTGAAGAGAAAACTCATGAATAGAATGGGTTTCAGCGACGGCGGGCTAGGGTTATGAGGAGGGTGAGAGAGAAGAGAGGAGGAAGGGGTTTCAAGGGCGGCCGTTTTTGAAGAATTGGTAGGGTTTTGGGGTCGTTTGGTTAATTAAAAATGGAAGGTAAATCCTGGATCGTTGATCTTTTGAGATCAACAGTCAGGATTGAGCTTGGGTTGGGGTGGGTATGGATCAGTATTATGGGTTATGGGTTATGGGTTATGGGTTATGGGTTAATGTAATTGGGCTGGGGTGAAAATTGGGCTAAGGTTTGAAAATCAAATTAAAAGAGGCTATATGTTGAATACCCAATTGATTTGATAAAATAATTTATAAAAATATCTACTAAATTATAAAAAAATCTATTTATGCATGAAAATGATTTAAAATAATAACTTAATATTATAAAAATATAAAAACTCATTTTCGTGTAAAATCAAGTAATTATGCACACATGGGCTATTATTGCAAAGTTATTGCAATTATAACCTAAAGAAGTAAATATAATTATGCATAAAATAATTAAAGCTTAATATAAATATAGATGATAAAATTATTATAAAATCATTTGTGATGCAATATGTAATTATTTGGACAGTAAAATAATGAAATAAATTAATTAGAAATCCTTTTTAAAATTATGCAAAATTATAGAAAAATATTAATTGATGCTCAAGCATTGTATTGAAAGTATATATGCATTTTTAAATAATATAGGGAAAAATTGGGTATCAACAGCTACCCCTCTTTACCCCGGAAGGATGAAAGAGTTGTTGGGTAAAGATATGATGGCCAATTTTGACCGAATAGAGTGATCTGAGAGATATAGGCCGCACTCCGGTTTCCGAGATGCCTACATATCCTTGGTTTTACAGTAATCAGGTTGTGTATAGTTCTGGATTCATCGGTGGAATAAACATATGATGTTTTCACAAGGACGGTTACAAGGTTTCGAATAGGTGAAACGGTTATGGTGAGTGGTCAGGTTTGAAATAGTATGAAGGAACTGGAGCGGGATTTCTCATGTTGGAATAATGGTTACTCACCGGGTCACCTACAAATTAGAATTTGTACTGCAAGCATATACGTATAAATTTGCGTGAATTTAGATATGATGCAAATTCCCTTCGAACCATGAAAATTGTCTTTGTACGGTTGAGGATGATGTCCCGGGCCATGAATTGTGCGGTAAGGGATTCGCAGGCCATGAAATGATCTTCTCGGGCATGAAAATGGTTCCTTCGAACCATGACGCCTTTGAATAATGATATGCAAGTTTAAGAGATCCTCGGGCCATGGCATGGTGTCTTCCGGCTATGAGGATGGTGCCTTCATACTATGGCACCTTCGGATAAGTTGGCGATATTTCAGCCCATAAGGTGCAAAGACATGATGCTAGAAGTAACAAGAGAAGGCTTAGTCTTGTATGAAGTTGAGGGCAGAGTTTAGCCCGAGAGAAAAGAATAATGCAAGAGAGGCAGTGCTTAGTCTCGCGTGGGATTCGGGATAGTGCTTAGTCCCATGCAAAGAGAAGGTCGTGCTTAGCCTTATGCCAGATTCGGGACAGTGGTTAGTGTCGCGCCCCCCTTTTTCCTCGCGGAGTCGGGGTTTCGACATTTTGGGACAACTTCTTTTCCTTTTAGGAAAGGGGTATGGAAATTGAAGAGTCGCCACCTAACGGATTTAAGGTGCGTTAGGGAACCTAATGCAAGTAACTCATATAAACCAATTTGCATTACCAGAGATTAGGTAAGGGCTTGAAATTACCTCGAGGGGAAGGTGTTAGGCACCCCCCGAGGTCCACAACAGTGGGTCCCGACCAAACTCATTTTTAAATTAGTTATTAAGAAAATAAAACAATTTAAGCACATAGAGATTATTAAAAACAAGAATAAGGGAGTACCTAGTTTTATTATCCTATAGGATCACATCTGTGCAATACCCGATAAACCTTCTTCAACTAGAGGGGTTACACGTGGCATTAGCGCAAAAGTGATCATATCCTTTACTACCCAACTACCCTCCCCTTAGCGATTATAAGCATTTTTAATTAGACGAACTCTATGTGTGCATTACCCGTCCCTTCCTTATGGCCCTGGATGTGTTTAGGACCTCTAATTTAGGCAGTTCGAGACTCTCGTGAGGTGCTTAAAGGAGAAAATCTAAGCTACAACAAAGAACATATAGGACTATCAAGTAAAGAACAATTAAGGGGCTCATGTTTACCTCCACAAATAAACAGTTAATTAGCACGTCTCAAATAATAAGATTTCAGATGTTTCAGAAAAGTCCTAGAACAAGATATCTAGATGAGCATTACAAATAGAGAATATGCAGCATTGTGTTAAGGCGAAGTGATAGAAACCTAATTAGTTTGCCTACTGATTTTAGGACTTGCTGAATCTGGACAGTTCACAAATAATAAAACAAAGCACAATTTTACCATTTGCAAGCTTTCAATTAGCCTACATGCTTGCCTAGGCGTGGATACGAGATGTCCTATAAACATGATATCTAAATGTTAATCACAATCTTAATACTAAGAAGCGATTTTAAACAGGCAATCTGAGTTCATGATGTCCTATAGGCATGCTATGATGTCTAGGTGTTGAACATTACATAACTGATTTTATACATTTATCTCTATAAGCACGATATCTAGGTGTTGGGACTGTTTTTTATACTATCCATACATAGTCGTAGTATTCATCCAAGTGCAATAAAATTCCTAAAACATGTTTTCTAATGCATAAAGGATAACTTTATGAATATGATTATTAGGCAGAATTAATAACAACCTAGTGACACAATTTCTAAGCAGGCATGCTGTATGCAGCATCTTTTAGAAAAGCAGACGTTTTAGAACAAACGATATGATGCATATGAACATGTTTTCTAATGCACAAATGATCCTAAGATCATGATTCCTAATGCAAGTAAATAGTCATAATAATCCTAAGAGCATGATTTCTACCCAATAGGGGTATCCTGGTGTGCCAAAGTTCCCAAGGGCCTCAAGGACCCCGGGCAATGCTCACACCAAGATCCTTTAAATAGAGAAGTCATTTTTGTGAGGTGTAGAAAGGCCAGCCCTAGTGTGACAGAGTTCGGAGTAATCTCATGGATTCCTAGGCAGTACACACACTGGAGGAGCAGGATCCAATGTATTCTAAGAGTAGGAGTGGAATATAGTGCTTGAAAGAGTGGAATCAGTTTTGGGAAAACAGTCCAGAAGTAAACCAGTTCAGATGTAACAACCCGACCGGTCATTTTGCGTTATCGCACCTCGTTCCCCTAAATGAAACTTCCCATAGCGGCTTATTTTGATTTATTACTTGAGGGGGCGGGTGGTCCGGGATTCAGAAGTGTTTAGAGCAATATTGGAACACTTGGTTCCTTCAGATTGGCCTTTAAGGCCAAATTTGACTTAAAGGCCTCCCCGAGGTGTTCCAGCACCCCTACAACCTCCCCGAGGTGTTCCAGCGAGGGCTCATTTCAGCACCATGCCAGAGCATTTCTACCGCCCTCCAGCCATTCAGAGTTCGCCCAGTGGTTATTCCAGTTATCTGAGATTCCACAGTACCTACTTTAGTGCTATGCCAGAGAGTACACATCGCTCTCCGTCCATTCAGGGTTCCTCTTTGGGGCAGCAGGCTATGATACCCGGAGGTTGTTATGAGTGTGGAGATCCAGTCCATATGAGGAGGCATTGTCCCAGGTATCGGGGCAAGGCCATATAGCAGGGTTATCAGTCGATGGGTCCAGCACCAGCAGTCCAGCCACCTAGAGGTGGAGGACAGGTCGGCAGGGGTCGTCCTAGAGGTGGAGGCTAGTCAGGGGGAGGTCAGACAGCTCATGTTCACCCTGGTGGAGCTCAGCCTTCTGTTACTCCAGCTAGATTCTATGCCATTCCGGTCAGATCAGATGCAGTGGCCTCAGACACCGTGATCACATGTATTATCCCAGTATGTGGTAGAAAGGCTTCAGTATTATTTGATCCAGGATCCACCTATTCATATGTTTCAGCATTATTTGCTCATTTCCTGGATGCTCCTCGCGAGTCCTTGGGTTCTCCTATATATGTGTCCACTCCTGTGGGCGATTCTGTGGTGGCAGACCTGATCTATCGGTGTTGTGTGGTCACCTTCTGTGGGTTCGAGACCAAAGCAGATCTTTTATTGCTCGACATGGTTGATCTTGAGGTTATTCTAGGCGTGGATCTATCTCCTTATCATGTCATTCTATATTGCCATGCCAAGACACTTACTTTACCCATGCCCAAGTCGCCTAGGCTGGAGTGCAGAGGTTCCTCAGTTAGTGCAGCCAGCCGAGTTATTTCATTCATGAAGGCTCGACATATGGTCGAGAAGGGTTGTCTGGCCTATTTTTCTTATGTGCAGGACACCACCGCCGAGTCTCCGATGATTGATTCATTGCCAGTTGTTCGAGAGTTTGCTGATGTATTTCCTTCGGACCTTCCAGGCATGCCTCCGGATCATGATATTAATTTCTGCATTGATTTAGCTCCAGGAATCCAGCCTATATTTATTCCTCCGTACCGTATGGCTCCGAAGGAGATGAAGGATAAGCTTGAGGATTTGTTAGCTAAGGGGTTCATCAGATCGAGTGTATCATCGTGGGGTGCTCCAGTTCTATTCCTGAAGAAGAAGTATGCGTCTACGCGGATGTGTATTGATTACCGCCAATTGAACAAGGTCACCATTAAGAACAAGTATCCTTTGCGCGCATCGATGATTTGTTTAACCAGTTTCAGGGTGCTCGGGTGTTTTCTAACATTGATTTGAGATCGGGATATCATCAAGCGAAGATTCGGGCCTCAGATGTTCTGAAGACTACTTTTTGTACGAGGTATGGCCACTATGAGTTCTTGGTGATGTCCTTTGTCTTGACTAATGCCCCAGCAGCATTCATGGACTCGATGAATAGGAAGTTCAGGCCGTATATTTATTCCTTTGTCATTGTTTTCATTGATGACATCTTGATTTACTCACGTAGCCTGGGGAGCACGAGCAGCATTTGAGAGTTGTGCTCCAGATTTTGCGGGAACAGAAGCCATATGCTAAGTTCTCCGAGTGTGAGTTCTGGTTGGATTCTGTGGCATTCTTGGGGCATGTGGTATCTGGAGAGGGTATCAAGGTTGATCCTCAGAAGATCGAGGCAGTTCAGAGTTGGCGGCGTCGTACTTCAGCTACAGAGATTAGGAGCTTTTTGGGCCTAGAAGGCTATTATCACCGATTTGTAGAGGGGTACTCTTCTATTGCAGCTTCATTGACTAAATTGACTCAGAAGAATGCCCCGTTTTGATGGTTTGACGAGTGTGAGGTGAGCTTTCAGAAGCTCAAGGGAGCATTGACCTCAGCACCAGTTCTTGTATTACCTTCTGATTCGGGGATGTACACAATGTATTGCGACACTTCACGCGTTGGCTTGGGGTGTGTATTGATGCAGGAAGTGAGAGTTATAGATTATGCTTCGCGCCAGCTGAAGGTTCATGAAAAGAATTACACTGTGCATGATTTAGAGTTGGCGGCGATTGTTCATGCTCTTAAGATTTGGAGGCACTACTTGTATGGGTATCATGTGAGGTTTATACAGACCACCGCAGCTTGTAGCACTTGTTCAAGCAGAAGGATCTTAATTCCAGGCAGCGCAGATGGCTTGAGTTGTTGAAGGATTATGATATCACCATTCTTTATCATCCGGGCAAGGCAAACATGGTAGCAGATTCCATGAGCAGGAAGACAGAGTGTATAGGTAGTTTGGCTTACATTGCAGCAGAGGAGAGACCCCTTGCCTTAGACATTCAGTCCTTGGCTAATCGCCTGGTACGGTTAGAACTTTGGGAGCCTCGTCAAGTTCTAGCGCATGTGGTTGCTCAGTCTTCGTTATTGGGTGAAATTAAGGCTCGGCAGTTTGATGATCCGTGCTTGGCAGAGCTTCGGGAGACAGTGGTACAGGGTGGTGACAAGGAGGTTACTATTGGCGAGGATGGTGTTCTGAGGCTTCAGGGCCATTTATGTGTTCCTAATGTCGATGGCCTGAGAGGGAGGATTCTAGAGGAGGAACACAGTTATTGGTATTTTGTCCATCCTGGTGCTACGAATATGTATCGTGATTTGAAGCAGCATTACTGGTGGAGGTGGATGAATAAGGACATCGTGGAGTATGTGACTAGGTGTCTTAATTGCTAGTAGGTTAAGTATGAGCACCAGAGGCCAGGAGACCAACTTTAGCAGATGCCCATTCCTGAGTAGAAATGTGAGCGCATCACTATGGACTTCATGGTTGGGTTGCCTCGGACTTTGCGGAAGGCTGACGCGGTTTTGGTCATTATGGATAGATTGACCAAATCAGCACATTTCATTGCTGTAGCCATTACTTATACTTCTGAGAGGTTAGCCCAGATCTACATCCGGGAGATAGTATGGCTGCACGGTGTACCGGTGTCCATTATATCAGATCGAGGTCCTCAGTTCACCTCACACTTCTGGAGAGCATTGCATAGTGATATGGGCACCCAGATAGATCTCAGCACAGCATTTCACCCCCAGACTGATGGCCAGTCGGAGCGTACAATTCAGATATTGGAAGACATGCTCAGGGCATGCGTGATTGACTTCGGGGTCAGTGGGACCAGTTCTTGCCTTTGGCCGAGTTTGCTTACAATAATAGTTACCAGTACAGCATCGAGATGGCCCCATTTGAGGCTTTGTATGGTCGGAGATGTCGTTTTTCTATCGGGTGGTTTGATCCTGGCGAGGCTAAGTTATATGGTACCGACCTGGTGAGGGATGCTTTGGAGAGGGTGAAGTTGATTCAGGAGAGGCTCCCCACAGCACAATCAAGAAAGGAGAGTTACGGGGATCAGAGGGCGCGTGATGTATCATTTATGGAGGGAGACAAGGTTATGTTGAAAGTCTCACCGATGAAGGGTATATGAGGTTTGGGAAGAAGCGAAAGTTGAGCCCGCGATTTATAGGTCCCTTCGAGGTGTTGAGGCGAGTTGGGGAGGTTGCTTATGAGATGGCCTTACCTCCTAGTTTATCAGGAGTTCATCCATTTTTTCATGTATCCATGCTCCGAAGGTACCACGCTGACTTCTCTCACTTGGTTGATTTTAGCACTATTCAGTTGGATGAGAGGTTCGGCTGCGAGGAGGAGCCAGTTGCTATTAATGATAGACAGGATCGCCAGTTGAGTTCCAAGAGAGTGTCTGCAGTGAAGGTTCAGTGGAGGGGCCAACCAGTCGACGAGGCGACTTGGGAGTCCGAGGAGGAAATGCGGAGCAGATATCAACACTTATTCAGCACTTCAGGTATGATTCTAGACCCGTTCGAGGACGAACGTTTGTTTAAGAGGTGGAGAATGTAATGATCCGACTGGTCGTTTTGCGTTATCGGACCTCGTTCCCCTAAATGAAACTTCCCATTTCGGCTTATTATGATTTATGAATTGCAGGGGCGGGTGGTCCGAGATACAAAAATGTTTAGAGCAATATTGGAACACTTGGTTCCTTCAGGTTGGCCTTTAAGGCCAAATTAAACTTTGTTCATCATTTTTAGTAAAGGACCTCGGAATCGAGTTTTGATGGTTCCAATAGCTTCGTATGATGATTTCGTACTTGGGCGTATGTTCAGAATGCATTTTGGATGACCCGGGAGTGTTTCGGTGCCCAATATAGAAATAAGAATTTCCTAAAGTTGAAATTTGGTTTGGAACTTTTTTTTGTGTTATCGAGGTCCGAATGGAATTCTGAGACCGGGAATAGTTCCGTTATGTTATTTATGACTTGCCTGCAAAATTTGGTATCATTCCGAGTAGCATAGGTCGGTTT